>MU759301.1:121586-160502 GCA_026770625.1 Nicotiana glauca | reverse complement strand
TGTTTTGTTTGTAATGTTGTATTCATTTAAAATGACCTACCTCCTACTGGCCGTTGGATCAGAGTGAATTAAGGGTCAGGATTAACGACGTCAAAACGACGTCGTTTCACCCTGTTAAAGACTGGACCGGGTTGGCAACTAATTGGGCTTGGGCGGTTTCTAACTTTGGGCCAACTAATCTGAATTTCAGCCCTCCTTGTTGCCTTGTATTTTTGTATTGTATTTCCCTTTGTATTTTTTGTATTTTCTTTCCTTTTGTATTTTTACCATTATTTTCACTTGTATTTTTGTATTGTACTTTTTGTATTATTATTTTTTGGTATTTTATTTTCTTTTGTATTTTCTGTATTTTTCTATTTTGTATTTATTTTTTATTTTATTAAAATTATTAAACTAATTAACTTCTATTTTATGGCAATTTTCAATTAAAGCACAAAAATATTATTTTGATTTTTTCTTTAAATTGTTCTAAAATGAATTAATACCTACTAAATGTGAAATTAATTTCCTAAATGCAAATGCATATTCTGTATTTTTATTTGACTTAACATGCGCAAATAATATGCAAACAATTAACACAAAATTCACACAAATTGTAAAAAATAAGAAAAAATTATTTATTTGAATTTTATGGGAATAACTCATATATAGGGCAAAAATCACGTGCTCACAGGTTCGACCTCGTTCGAACCTCGACGGATACTACTTCGACGACAGTCGAAGTAACATCCTAATGGCTAAGGCCATCAACATTTGTTCGACCTCGCTCGAACCTCGACGGATACTACTTCGACGACAGTCGAAGTAACATCCTAATGGCTAAGGCCATCAACATTTGTTCAACCTCGCTCGAACCTCGACGGATACTACTTCGACGACAGTCGAAGTAACATCCTAATGGCTAAGGCCATCAATATCGGTTTGACCTCGTTCGAAACTCGACGGATATTACTTCGACAACAGTCGAAGTAACATCCTAATGGCTAAGGCCAACGACATCGGTTCAACCTCGTTCGAACCTCGACAGATATTACTTCGACGACAGTCGAAGTAATATCCTAATGGCTAAGGCCATCGACATCGGTTCGACCTCGCTCGAACCTCGACGGATACTACTTCGACGACAGTAGAAGTAACATCCTAATGGATAAGGACATCGACATCGGTTCAAGCTCGTTCGAACCTCGATGGATGCTACCTCGACGGCAGTCGAAGTAAAACCCTGAGAGCTAAGGCCATTGACATCGGTTCGACCTCGTTCGAACCACGGCATGGCCATTCGACGGATGGCAAAAAAAACAACCTCTACGGAGGCTAAACATTAAAACAAACGGACAAAGCAGCAAAAGTAAAAATTATATTACAACAAAAATATATTTATATTCTCCCCCGCGTACGAGTCCCAATACATTATACAAGCCCAAATTTATATTACAAGTTCATAGCTGCCCGTCACCCCCTGGGAGGTAAGCGTCATTATACCAGGAGCTGGAGTCGAGGTGGTTAACGTCTTCGGAAGCAGGACCCTCCCCACCGGGAGAGTCAGAGTAATAACCACAAGCTTCACGTGCAGTGCAAGCCTCGTTCCTCCGTGTATGGAATTATTCCTCGGTCGCCCAGCCTGCAGCATGAAGCTCACTATATGCGTCGAGCTTAGCCTCCACAAAAATCCACATTTCATGCGCACTACGACGCGCACTCTGATAAGGTGAGGGACGGGATGAGGAAGGCTGAGAAAGCCTATTGATGTCCGCCATCATGGCCTCGAGTTCGGCGGTTAGATCCGCCACCCTCTATTGCACGTCAACGTTCTCCGCCGCCACCCCACGGCTCAATTCAAGCTCATCATCTTTTGCCTTAAGGAGCTCCTCCAACTCACTGTTGCGGGCCACGAGCCATATCAGCTCGCTGTCCACCTCCTCTAGCTCAGCTCCCATGCGTTCCGACTGGGACTGCCCCCGTTCGACCGCCGCTCGATGATTAGAGTGGTACTTTCGATACCTTTTTAGCATATTTTTTTAGAGGGTCGTCCGTTTTTGCTCACAACGTCCTCTCTCCACCTCTAAAACAAGGGTCTGAAAAAGAAAAGGGAAAGTAGAAATAAGCACGCCTCAAGTCAGTCTAACTATATGCGGAAGGGAGAGAGGGAATAAAGATTACCTGCAAAGCCATGCCGGAAACCCTTCGGGATAGCTCTGCGTCATCCACCGTACTGAGCACCTTTCTCTCGGAGGCGGTGCACAACAGGGTAAGGGACGAAGCAGCCTGCTTGCTATTCGACAGCAAGTTGTAAGCCGCCGGAATCGTAATACAACGGTCGGAGCCATCCGTCGTTATCTCCACGTGGGTAAGGCCACCTATGAACTCGTCGACATCCCCATGAGCAATGTCGGAGTCCGATCTCTCCGCGTCATCCCAGGCCCCTCAACATTGGTCGACGACCCTCGCTCGACAGTACGCGCGGAACTAGCACCGGGAACGACACTCCTTTGCTGAGCCGACCTCCCCAAAAGAATTGCGTCGGCCATGAATAAAGGCCTGTGCGTCGGCCGAGGCACCTCACCCCCCCGGGCTTCGGTAGCTATCCCTTGCCTTTTTCAAGCCTCCTCCGTTTTCTTTCTGAAGATTCCTCGCCATCAGAGGGTCCATCCACGGATTGCAGAGCCGGTGCCAACGATGCCGACTCACACATAACCATAGTCGTAGATGTGGCCCCCTGTAAAGGAGCTGGAGAAAGATGTCATCGGACAGTCTCGACCAATACATCTTGAGCATCCGATGTAACGTCGGATCATTTGGAAATATAGACTGCCTCCCTCTTCCTCGAAGCGTCCCGACCTATCACCATAAAAAGAAGTGAGCGATGTCGCAAACTTTACAAAGCAAAAACTGGAAATCTACCTGAAGAGACTTTGGGGCCATAACGCTGCATAAAGGCAGGACAATTGCGAGTCTCTTCCGCATAGGGTAGCAAGACGACAACCCATCTCCTGAGATTGGAAACGGGTCGGGGCGGATGAGCCATAGCTGCAATACAAAGGTTAGACTTGCAGCGGTCACAAACGACAAAAAATGTAACAAACTGCGATACTTACATCTCGAATTCCACCTCTTTGGGAATCCGGCAAGGTTGGAGACCAAGTGCTCGGTCCTAGCGAAAAAATATTTACACCAAAACCCACGACTCGCTCGGTCATCGGTTTTGACTACCAATCCTTTCGTACCACGGCCTCGCAAATGTACCATGGTTCCTCTTAAATAGCAGGTGCTGAACAGTTGTAGGAGGTGATGGACCGTGACTTCACATCCGGCTAACTCTACGTACTGAGTCAGTAGTCGAATCACCTTCAAAGTGTACGATGTAAGTTGAGCCGGACATACATTATAGAACCGATAAAACTCCTCCGCCAAGGGAAAAAGAGGGAGGCTGTAACCACTCGAAAATGGGTACTCATAAAAAGTGCAATACCCCGGCCTATGAACATCCACGCGATCCCTCCCCGTCGGAATTATCTCTACGTAAACGGGTATGCCGTACTTCACACGGAGGTCATCCAAGTGATTTTGCAACGACCCGGAAAACTCTGGAGCCAGAACGGGAGAGTCTTTACTAAAATCACTTCGAGATAAGGTACATTGTGTCAACAACGCCTCCACAGTAAGAGGACTGATGTCCTCTTCCTCCTCCGCCCTTCCACCATCGGAAGATGATGGCACGTTCAACGGGGCAGCCGCCGGGATCCTCTCGTCACTTCGGCGAGATTTAGGCATGATCTCGATGAAGAAAAGGTTATGCACAACACAACAAAGGAAAGGAAGATTTTCGATCAAAAGAGAATGCACCCGAATATGGAAGTATACACTAAAGGGTTGGAATGTTTTTTCAAAGTGATAAAAGTTTGAATCAGATTAAACCCTCCCCTATTTATAGGGCTGAAAGGCGCCAGAATCGAAGAGGCAAAATTCGAACCAGCGCGGGAAACCAAGCACCAGATCAGTCGATTTTCTGCCTCGGGAGTACGCGTAATGATGACGCCTGCGAACGCTGACATCACACGGGGAAATGTGCTACGTTTCGGTGATCTGACAATCATGATGATTGTCTCATACCTGTCACGTCACGGTCCTTTGATAAAGTCAAACTCTCCCAAAATGGGGGTATCGATTCCGCCTATCGAGGACGCATCTCTCTGCGACTCCGACGAGCGGAGGGACTAACTGTATGAGGTCGAATTTGACTGATCCCACCCCTAAGCCAGTGCGACCGTCCGTACATATGAGAGTCTAGTTAAAAGGACGATTTGGGGACAACACAGGGGACGACCTCACGACCCTGTCGGCCCCTCTACAACGTGTACTTATTTCTGTTTCTTAAATATTTAAATAAAGACCATTCGCTATATAAAGGGGATTTGAACTGTGTAAAGGGGACTCAATTGATTTTTGATAATACAGGATCTCTCTAATATTTTCTCTGTCTCTTCTCTCTAACATTGTCTCTCCCAACTCTCTAAGATTATCATATTCTCCCTCCCCCACCAATTTATATCATTGCTATACGAATCAATTACAAAGATCATTCTAGAGTTTATTATCTTCGATTACGATTTACTCCTTCATCTATATTGATTGATATGCTTAAAAAGTGTTCAACAACTTTTGAGTCAAACACTTATCATTTGCCTTCTTATTATTGCGGACCTGAGCTGAGGAGTTTGGGCATGGCGCAGTTTGTAAAGCTTTACCTTCTCAACTTGTCACTACAGTTCGAGTGAAAAGTTAATGAAACTAATTTGACAGTACCACAATTTCTGAATCTCTGTTGAATGGGCTTGCTTTGAACACTTGAGTGCTGTGGATTTTCTATTTCGAGGATGAGGAAAGAGCAACAATATTACCTTACTCAAATGAAAGTTGCAGACAAGGCCAATGTATAAGTAAGGCCTCTGCGATCGACACAAGATGAAAGGGTTCATGTAATTTAGCCAAATACTATGATGTATTGAATTATGAAAGAATTATTGCGAGGTAAATTTCACAAATGGTCAATGACTTTTTTCACAAAAGTTGTATATAACTATGTTTTGCTCACACGGAGGATTTGGAATCAATCTTGTATAATATCAAATTTAAGATGGAATTATAATGTTTTACAATGGTAAAAATTTACTTTACCAGCATCGGCTATTTACACCCAATATAGTTAAGATGACCAAAACCAAAATCTAATAGAAGTCCTGTTTTTAATAATAATAAAAAATTGAAAAAGAAAGTAAAGTCAAAATAAAGTAACCCCAGAAATATTTAAGGTTAGCAGTCGAGTTTCGCCTTTCTTCTATTCCATGGTTCTTCCGGTGGCATTCTGGCTCAAGTTTTTAACGTTTTACTATAATCTTTGTACTATAAACTTTAAAAGACAGATTAGAAATTCATGCATCTTATCAGATCCCATACTTGGTATTATGAATCTACCATAACCTTATTTTTCCTCAGTCTAATTTACAAAAGTAACATGGAAACTATTTAATTTGAAACATACAATGAATAAGTTGTAATATCACCTCCTTTGGAAATTCAACTTGCCAATGAAAAATGCAAATAGACTGGCAAAAACTAGGGGGTATGCAATCAAAACAACAGCTACAATAGGTAATTGATTGTGGTGAAAACCAAAATAGTCCCTAAGAAAGGCTGCTACCGATTTCTTTTCTCCAAACACATTAATCTGCGTATCCACATCTCCATATTGTGAAGTAAGCATCCCATTCAACGTCCAAGATGTAGGTGTTAGATAATAGAACCAGATCCACCATTTTGGGATTTGCTGCAATGCAGGGAAAAGAAACAAAAATTGAAATATCACACGCTGACAGAGTTAATTACAAAATAATCACTGATTTTTACATTCAAAGTGGCTTAAATTCTGAACCACTTACCGCCTTTGGGATCAAGAAGCCAGCAAAGAGGTTGAACATTGTGTAAAAGGATGATTGAAGAATTGCAGCTACTGGAAAGTTTGGCGTCATTGAAACAAGCATCATTCCCAAGTACGTGAAGTACAGCAACGTGCAAAACATCGAATAGAAGTACCAGAAAACCTTATAGGCTGACCAATAATATCCAATCATCGGATATGTTATGACAGTAAATGCAAGCGCTTGAGCTAACAGATAAGGAATTTCAATTGCCACCTACAAAATCAAGGTAATCAACTCAACTAGGAAGCAGTGAACTGTTGAAGACAAGTGTAAGATTTGGTATTACTGAATCCCCAGTAACTTCAACAAGTTAACATGCCAATTTTGTAAGCATTATATATACCTGTGCTAATGCAAAAGCCCATGATGCATACATCCCAGCAAATCTTTCCCGGTATAGGACTGATCGCTCCGTGGTCACATATGGTAAAACAGAAGATGAATTATTTATGCCACAGAAGATTACTGCAGTGAACATAGCACCAAATACACTGAAGACGCTCTGCTGGTTATCTCTGTCAAAAAGGAGGGAGAGAAACCAAAAAAACAGTCTAAGAAAAATAATATAGCTTCTTAAGTGTGTGTGTATATATATATAAATAAAGTGACTATTTTAGTTGACGTAACCAAGTCCATAATCATTGGAGAGAGATCGTCACATCATTTAAACAGAAATTCAGTTCTGCATCAACCTTCACATACCAAAAATGGAACTCCAGAGTTCTGTTTCAGCTGTGTGGGTGATTGCAACAAAGATAAAACTAAGCCAAAATGTTGAATGTTAATAAACTAAACACGAAAGGATATCTGAGCAGAAAATATAGAATCAGACGACCTAATTCTTTTTCAACTGTCTCATGCCAACCGCTTTAAGCATCACTTTTGAGATAAATATGTTACTTAGAAGTGGCCAAGATGTTTCCATGAGGATTTATAAAGTTTTTAAGTAGCATGGCATAGTGAAGCATGTTGTCGATAAGTTAACCGAAGCTTTCTAACAGTATTTTTGTCATCTTACAGTTTCTTTCCCTTATCCCAAAAGAGCAATCCAAAAACAAGGGAAGCAAAAAGCATGTGCAGAGAGCGCATTAAATTGTATGAAGGACTCCTCCAATAGGACCAGTATTGTTTCCAGAAGCAAGTCTTGAATTGTCCCCAGCCATTCTGTGAAAACCGGGTGGGGAAATGCAAATCCTTTGAACCAGCTGGTGGGAAACTCAGCTTTTTTACAAGCTCTTCGTTATTTCTACAAGAAGTGTAAACCAAAGAGGAATCATGCATAAGTGCAAGATGTGCTTTTAAGTTTTAAGTGATACAATGTGTAAGATGCATTACAGAACTAACGCTAGATGAGGTGAATAGCTATGACTAACTTGTGTAGAGCAGAATTCTTATAGACTTCAGCGAAGTCTATGGTAATCTCAGCTTCGCTAGATGTTGATGTAATCTCTAGCATCCATGTTGCTGGGTTGTAGTTGTTCTTTATTTTTGGGACACCAGAGATACCCTGTCAAATGAGAAAAACAAACAGCAGTCTCAGCTACTATGCAAAGAAGCTTTTGTTACTAGCTTGCTGCAACATTAATAAAATAGGAAACTAGTGCACCTCAAAATATTCAATCATTTTACAAGAATTTTGACCAAGGTGTCCCCAGTAGATCATGCGCCCACCAGTTTTCAATAGAATCAGCTGCAAAAGAGCACAATAAAAACAAATAACTGTTTGATGATATCCATGAAGGATACATGGTTACACAAACTGAAAGATATTTCTAAGTAGATGTATACAAATGGAGGTCGCAAATTTCCACGGCAATCTGAAGGAGAAAACAAGAGACATACTGTAACTTCTAGCACCCAAGGGCGTGGCTTAGTGGCCAATGAGATGGGTTGAGAACCATAAGGTCTCAACTCAAGTTCAAATTCCAGCAGAGGCAAAAACATATACACGTTGCTGGTGGGAGGTAGCAAGTATACCATGGAATTAGTTGAGATGCGTGAAAGTTGACCAGGACACCACGCTTATTAAAAAGGAATATTGTAAGATCTATGATTAATCATCCTATTTCTAAGTAGATGTCTTTGCTTTTACTACAAATGGAGGTCGCAAATTTCACGGCAACATGAAGAAGAAATCAAGGGACATACTGTAAGATCTATGTTTAATCATCTTTAAATGTGGGAAACAACAGAGATAAATGATCTAAGGCCTTCATGTGACGACACTTCTCCTATTCATTTGTAAGGAACTAGATATTATTAAATAGTCATTCGGAAGGTCTCATTAGTCACTGTTTAAATGGCTTCCAGGACAACTTCCCCAGGCACTGGTACGCATAATTTGAGAAATACTACCCAAGAATTCTAAAATGCTACATATATATCAAGCAACATAACATTAGGTTCTGTGAGTAATCTGACTGAAGCCTACGAATATATAACCGACCTTAAAACCTTGAAATTGCTGTTCAAGCAGCATTTGTTGATTGTGCTCAGTGCACAAATTGGAAAGTATTCTCCACCCAACCATGGACCATTAAGTACATGCACCATTAAATGCAATCACAGTGTTTGCATACTGGAAAGTAATTCAAGCTCCACTTCAAGCTGCATTACTAAGTATTTACTCCTTACATTCATCTTACCTCATCGAATGCTTCAAATATGTCAATGCTTGGTTGGTGGATGGTGCAAACTATTGTTCTTCCTGTATCAGCAACATTTTTCACAGCTCGCATGACAATTGCAGCTGATCTTGCATCCAACCCTGTTGTGGGTTCATCCATGAAGATAATTGAGGGATTTGCAACAAGCTCCACAGCAATTGTAAGCCGTTTACGTTGTTCAGTTGAAAGCCCACTAACACCCGGCATGCCAACCAACATGTCTTTTATTCCATCTAGCTCAATGGTCTCAAGGACTTCTTTCACAAACTCCTGGAGATGTGCCAAAGCAGTTCAAATATTAGATATAGCCAGAAAGAATGGTGTTCATGAAAGAAATAGTAATTCAAACTCTATGTTAATAAGTTCGTACATATTTCGTTTTGGAGTCAATCTGAGGATGAAGTCGCAGCCAGGCAGAAAATATAACTGATTCTTCTACAGTTATCTGAGGAGAATGTATATCTGTCTGCTCACAGTAACCTGAAACTCTAGCGAATGTCTCTTGAACTTTAGGATACCCACCAACTTTTATTTCTCCTTCAACATAACCACTTGTTTTTCTACCAGCAAGAACATCAAGGAGGGTCGTTTTTCCAGCACCACTGACACCCATAAGGGCTGTGAGGATACCAGGTCTAAGTGCGCCAGTAATATCCGAAAGAAGTTGGAGTCTATTTTGAGTGAAACCGAGCTCCTTCATTGTCTGACATGGACATAAAACCACAACTTCAGTTACTGGAACTCCGCTTAAACAGCTCTAAGTTATCCAAAAATGATCTAATACTAAATGAGATAGATTTAGAAGATACCGCAGGAGTGTCAACATAGTACTGAACATCTTGAAACACGAGAGATAGGGGTTCGAAAGGTAGAACCATTCTTCCTGGAAAACAACAGAAGAAACCATTTTTGAAGAGAAAGGAAGCAACAATAGAATGATGAGAAAGATGGTAAAAAGCAAGATTTCTCAGCCAATTATTCGTGCAATAGAATAAGTGGGTAACCTGCTCTTTCATTAGAATGCATTGTGGTGCTAGGAATTGTGGCCTTGGAATTATCAGCTGCATCAGTTCTATCACAAGAGTCGCTACTTCCTTCTATTTGGGAGTACTTATCCGTTGATATAATGGCGCGAGAACCAGGAGCTGCATCACATTTTCAAGAAAACCAGCACGTAAATTACAAAATCTATTGTGCAGATTCTTTAAGTACAAAAATAGATGAAAGTACCTTTTAAGAAAGTTAAGGCCAAGGTGAAACCGATGTTGAATAGTATTGTAAAGCCAAATAAAGCACAAACTGATATCCAATAAAAATATTCATCAAAGTTAAACCCACGGCTTTCAAGGACTCCATTCCCTATACTTGTGTTTGTTGGTAGCGTCTGTTTAAAAATGAAGCATGTGATACTGAGTATTGAATATAATATGGACAACTAAATTTAAAATCTGCATAAAACATCTAATGAGACTGCTAGGTTATAAATTTGGAGTTATTCTCATCATGCTAAATTTTATTGCATATTTCAGAGGTTACCTATAGTGGAAACTGTCGTACCCTTGCTGGAGAGAAAAATCAGCTATTGCTACTGAGTGCCTATGAAGTGCTTGAATGGATTTGTTACAACAGGAATACAAAAGAACATTAAGCGCTTGGGTCCAAGGAGCCTTTAGATTACTGTTTCTCGTCAAGGAAAAAATTACTAACGCTTTATAAGATGCGATTCGTTATGTATATGATGAACATTGCATATTCAAGTGTTTCTGGAATCAAAGAAACAATTTATGCTTTGCGTGTTACAATTTGGGTTAAATGACTACCGACATGAATAGAACCTTCCCCAGACAGTTTCAGCCTTTGAGATAACAAAAAAGAACTTACAAAAGACAACACTTTATCATTATCTTAAACAGATGATCACTTTTTTTCTCGGAGCGTAATTTCAGGACAGGAGATGGAAAAACAACCACCAATGTTGTTTTCATTTTCTTATACATATGCCTTAAAGAATACTTTTCAGTACTGCATATTTAGAGAGAAAATATTTGAGCTATTGACTCTCACCTCTTGCCATCTTGGCGCAAGAAATTCATTTACAGCAAGACCTATCTCACCATATGACAGCGGAGAAATCCAGAATCCCCATTTCAGCCAAATGGGCATTGAGGCTGTAGTCAAATACCAGTAGTTTAGTTCTGCTACTCACCCTCACATGAGCATCATATCAAAATGAACAAAGAAGTAGGAATGCTTACGTCTTGGTATTATGAATCCGCTGAAACATAAGACAAATAAGATTGATAAACTACCAGCAACTGTAGAAGCAACGATAGTCCGGCAGACAGATGCCAAGAAACGGAACATGGAGATTGATGTCATGTGCACGGCAAATAATAGAAGTAATTGCCGGAAGAACCTGTAAGTGACAGAATAGTCACGAAAATGCATGAAATTATTCAAATCATTCTTTAAATACAACTGGAATTAGCGAAGTGAGCTGCTGAGTGGAAGCCTATTGGAGATAGTGATATAACTAACAAAAAAATTTAGTTGAAGGAACAGAAGCAAGAAAGTAGAAGATAGTTACATGTAGCACTCACCTTCCAGCCTCAGGGGTGAAACCAATGACATAATAGGTCATAGATACCCAAATGACAGATTCTAATAGAGAAAGTGGAATCTTGAGAATAGTAGCAGGAATTGCATATGCCCATGCTGGGTAAAAGCATAACTCGCTCTGTTTATAGAAAACTGCAAGTCTTGTTATAGTCATGGACAGCTCAGGGAATCCATCCACAAGAAGAATGATGAGAGCATAAAACAGAGCTCCCAAATAATAATTTGCATGTACAAGATCAGTATCCATCCGAGTTCTCAAAAATACAGTCATAGTGATGGATGCAATAATGGCGAGCTGCATAGTAGAAGCATAGATTGCAATAAGTTGTGATAAATCTAAAGAAAGAAAATGTGACTTCTATCTTTGCTTCGGATAAAGCGAATGAGTAGAGAATGTTTTGTAACTTGGAGTACCATCATAAAAAGACAAGACAGATCACTTACCTGAACAGTTTTGAATATGTAGATGAAAGAATTCCTTTTCATGAGAAGGAATTCTCTTGACATACAAGCTCGAAAGAGTTCCCATTTAGGAAGTGAATAGTCACGAAAGGTTATAGAGTTTCTATGACTCCTGGAGTTATCATATGGAACAGAAAGT
Source organism: Nicotiana glauca (assembly GCA_026770625.1). Taxonomy (NCBI): domain Eukaryota; kingdom Viridiplantae; phylum Streptophyta; class Magnoliopsida; order Solanales; family Solanaceae; genus Nicotiana; species Nicotiana glauca. The sequence goes on along the minus strand of MU759301.1, from coordinate 148,638 downwards.
TCTTCATTCAGCTTTTTCCTGTAAGGAGACCCCTTAAATTTTCTGGATAGCATGTCAACTGACACAAATTTATACGTTTCTTTAGTTCCATGCCAGTACTGTGCTTGATCTTTTTTCGATGTAACCTGAAAACAATGAACAGATTTGGTGAGCTTCTAATTGACAGAGAAAAATATAAGGACCATTTAACAACAGCTGCTATGGACTTGCCTCCTGGAGGAAGTCAGCCACCCCTTTCCTTTCAGGACATTTGAACCCACAGCTTTCAAAAAATTCTAAAGCAGAATTTCTTGGCCCATGGTAAAGAATTTTTCCTTCAGCCATCAGGATTATATCATCAAACAGATCAAAGGTCTCTGGTGCTGGTTGAAGAAGCGACACAAGTATAGTTGCATCTGTAATATGTGCCAGCTGCTGAAGGCAAGCAACAATCTGGTATGTAGTTGAGCTATCTAAGCCATTTGATATTTCATCCATAAACAATGCTTTTGTGGGGCCAACAATCAGCTCGCCTGCGTCACACAAATAGTTGGCTCCTTTATACTTGTTTTGCAAATGGTATCAAGTACATTAACCAACTTAATGGAAATACAACTGACAGCTTTGTTACAAAGCAGATCGTAGTTTAAAATTACCTGTTGTCAGTCTTTTCTTTTGACCACCCGAGATACCTCTTCTCATGGCATCACCAACCAATGTGTCAGCACAAATATCAAGTCCAAGAATCTGAAAACAGTGACAAGAATGTGGCAATCATTAACTTCTTTTCCGATTGCTAACAAAGGATTAAGAAAGAGGGTACTTCAATAAAGTTACCTTCAGAATATAATCTGTCTGAAGGTTTTTCTTTTGTCCTTCAATAGAAATCGCCTATATGAAATTTGATTTAGAAGGTTAAAATCAATTACAACATTGATTCCAGAGGAATGCAAAAATGATTTTCCAGGCACTTTACTTGAACAAATAAGCAGGAAGCACACTGTGATAAAAAAGGTATAATCTTGACCAATAGATAAATCAAGCATTCCTTATAGCTCAACAAAGATGAAATGAAAACAACTTGATGTTAAGACAACCTTCATGTAAGTGTCTATATCTGGATCAGGAACAACTCCTGCTTCTTTCTCCCTTCTGCTTAGGTCAGTCATAATCTCTTCAAAAGGAAAGGCATAGCTTTAGAAACAGTGCTGGAACATTCACCTCTGCAGTTATCTTTTATATGCAGAAAGGCATACCTGCTCTGCTTCCTACTCCTTGAAAACGAGATGAATAATCTAGTGTTTCTCTAACAGTCATTTCAGGGATGTGTAGATCATTTTGGCTTACATATGCAGAAGTTTTCTGTGGGACAAACTCTTCCAATTTATAACCATTGTAAGAAATCTCCCCAGAAACCTGTTAGACATGGCCAGAAGCAGACACATAAGATCGACATTAGCTCCATATATTTTGAACTCCATCCATACCATGAATTCTACATCACTCTTGTTCAATTGTTCAAGTGAAGGTGCAAAATTTAGTGCAATTGTTCAATAGTTTCTTCTTGGAGGAGGGGTTGGTGAAGTCAATAAAGCTTCTGTACTCTTGGTGAAATGGGAGAAAGATAGCAATTAAGTGTTCCCTAGCTGAGATCTTAAAGATATAAAGGAACTAAAAGTGGCTAAGAAGAACCAGGAAATCACTAATAAAAAAATTCCGACAAAAGAAGACCTATTAATTCACATCCAGTATGTTGTAGATCAAAGTAGTTGCTTCATATCAGCTGACGGGTTATTTTAAGAAAGTATTCCTATATTTTTCTCTTGCCGACATTAAAACAAAAACCAACTTTAATCTTTTCTGACTTTAAGAGCAAAACAACTTGAAGAGACCTTAAGAGATTTGTCCAGGTTTCCTGAAAGTGCTTTCAGTAGTGATGTTTTGCCGCATCCAGGAGGTCCAAGCAATAGAGTCATTCTGTAAAAATAGCAAATGTCTTAAGTAAATGCTACGTGTCCAGTGCAAGAACTCACATTTTAAAACAATGATTTCAAAATGAAGAACTAACTGTCCATATCAGAACATGCTGGAGGGAGAAACTACTAAAAGGTAGACTGAAATTAGCAATAAAAAGTAAGCTGCACCAAGTTTCACATCACAAGATTATCGCGAATGCAAGACCAGTTCTGACACTTGACCCAAATAAAAACCACTTCACAACAAATGTACCTCAAAAAAACCTCTTGCAAGTTTATGCATATGAGAATGTAATCACTAACTAATCACTTGCATCAACGCTAGTCAACTAATTTTCTGCAGAACAATACTATGCGACAAGTAAATTATTCATCTCTCAGTTGCAACTATCAAACTGATTGAGAACATTAATCAACCAAACGGTCCAGTATCTGGAGGTTTGTACTGCGTACACAATGCACATTATGTTCCCAAGATAAATACATGGTTGAGGGACCGAATGCTTTTTTGGTTCACATAACCGGTTCTCTTACGTGCTGTCAAAACATGGCCATTACTGAATAGGGATATGTAAAATATCAAGCAACAAAGAAAAACAAGGATGACTAGCTCACAAGCATTTTCACCAAAAACCGAGCTTAATACAACCATCACAGATTCTGCTGTTGTTATTCTTGTTCAATCAACAAGCGAGGATTGATGAGACACTAACTGCACCAAATATGAGATGAGAATTACTGGCAGTGTCATAACAATGACCAGAAAAAGGTCTGTCTCCTGCAAGTCGGAAACTAGAAATCCAAGTTGTTGGCGTATTATAGTGAATTACATTGGCATAACTATTTAAAGTGAGCATATGCGATGGAGAAGTTTCGGTGACATACCGTCCAGGTTTTATTACACCACCGACATCATTAAGGATTTTAATCTTGGCCAGTTCTGACTGTAGACCTGGAAGCCTAGCAAGGTTCTGTTGAACAAATTGAATCACTAGATTTAGAAACCTGTAGAATCTCAAGTAGCAAAATAGAATAACATAATGCTGGAGCTTGCACTTTATGCTATACATTTAACATTTGAGCTCTGAAACCAGGATCACTATGAAGATGTTCATCAATTCTCTCTTTACTTTTCTAAACAGAATTGGTCGCAATGCATCAGAAAAATAACTTATTGTTGTCACATATAGGTAAAATGACCTAATGGAAAATACTATTAAAATTAGATAACCTGAATATCGAACAGGACATATTAACACAAGAAAGATTCAACTATTTCCAGCTAATAATGGTTCAATTAATCACGTCTTCTCCTAGTTGAAGTCCTAATAAATGCCTCCTGATTATCAATTTTTAAATCCAGCATTAAACAGCTGCTACTTTGGTTTGAACTAGCACACATGTAAGAGATCAAATTGATGAAAATATAAATGGTGCTCAATCAAATGGAAAAAACTTACAGTTGTTATGCTTTTGAGAGAATTCCAAAGAGTAGGGAGAGGCTTTCCATGAACTAGCTCACATTCTGCTTCAATGGTTAAATTTTTATATCTTACTTCCACTGTAGGCAATTCTACACCAACTCTACAAGAGTCAAAACATTTTCAGTTCGTTGAATTAAGTCTAACAGATAAACCTTTGATAATATGAGAAGACAAACTATGAGACATACAAATAATGATGACCGTAAATTAGCATTATGAATCACCAAAAAGATGGCAATTCAAAAGCAAGAGCAATGACCTTTCGATGTCTTTTACAGCCAAGTTATGTAACAGAAATCTTACTTGTCAATTCTCTTTCTGATTTTGTGCAACAACTGAAGGTTGTCATGTTCAATGTGCTTAATCATCTTTTCAATGAAAACATGCCTTTCTAGAGCTCCGAGCTTGGTAACATCAGTTACTCTTTTCCTCTTAACATTGGCGTCATTGCCATTGATTTCCTCAAAGACAGATGATCTCATCCTATCAAATGTTGGCAGTCTCTCAATTGCTGCCCAGGCCAACATGTTCTCCTCATCTACAGCGTCGTCCTTCTGAGAAGCACTCAAGGCTGAATTGCTCCTGAAACTCGAAGACTGGCCCCTGAATGATGATCTCACGCTTCTTCCAATCACTGCGAGATCCATTCTAAATGACTCTATTTCATCTGGACCAACCAGCTGAGCCATTTTTGATGTAAAATATTTTCAGCTCCAAACCTGTATTTATAGGGAGAAAACAAAAAGGAGTGCACCATGTCTGTCTATCATAAAATAATCTTGCTTGCTTGAACAGCTAAATTTAGACCGTAACATAGATGAGGTAAGGAAATACATCATTCATTTTTTATATGAATAAAGGCATTCTTGCTTTCTTTATATAGATAATGTAAATTAAAGAGACATACCTAGGGAGTAAACAGATGTTTACAGTTGATAATAAATAAAATAAGGCTTGTTCATGGAGAATAACAAAAAAAAACTTTGAATAAACAAAAGAGTGCTGCACATTTCTCTAACTTCTCAAGGGACAGAGTTAGTTGACTTTCCTAAGAGGACAAAAAAGAAATGATTATTTCTGACATGCAACTTCATAAGTTCCAAAGTTCAAAGGCTTATAGCTGGGTCATTGCTCATTACTGCTTTGTTACAAAGGGTCAAGAATCTAAACTTGTTCATATTGTTTATGGCATGTATTATAATATTCCAACTATTCTTTGTAGTTGGCGGGAGGTGGGTGGGGGAGGGTGAGCTCTGTATGTGAACTCTTGTAAAGGCGTGAGACATCCCAGCTAAATAGAAGGTGCCCAGGAAGATTAATATTACAGTAATACAACACAGCAAAACTATTTTATTAGTATCAATCAAAGGAACATTCAACTAATAATCAAGGCAGGTCTAATTGCACTAGTTGCCATTTGCATAATTAATCATTAGTATTTGCTCTACTGGTCCAATTCATTCCAATACTAAATAATGCTATGTTTTAGGTCAAGTTAAGGATGGTTAAAACTAGAGGTACCTAAATATCAAAATTATTCATCAACTTACATGTCTAGTGCTAGAATAAAGAATGGCTCAAATGGTCCCATAAGTTTATGGGTTGGACTATTTTAGTCCTTCAAATTTGTTACTGAACATTACGAGTCCTTTAAGTTTGCAATTTCTTTTCCAAATCACTGGTCTTTGCGGAGACAAAATAATGTTTAACATCGGACCAAGAAAAATTCTAACCTTCTTCTCCCTGGTTTTCCACTTCTTACTAAATTCCCCCACATATATTAATTGAAATTCCCAGAACATAAATTAGACCCAATGACATTTTAATAGCATCAAAAAGCTCAAAACTTTGGCCTGATACTCACATGGCAGCCGTGACCCATGTGGGTAGAAGATTTCATCTTCGGTGAACTAGTCACCTTTACTTTGATAACTGCATCTATCTGGACCCACCGCAAATTCTGATAGTTCCATACAGGGGCGGAGGTAGAGTTTGGCCGGCAGGTTCATTGACCCGGTACTTTCGACATGGAGCATAAATTTATGTGTAAAAATTTATAAAAAATGCAAGAAATAATAGGTTTGAACCCATAATTTTCGATGCTAAAACCTACATCCTGTATCCGCCTCTGATTCCATCGCCAATCAAAAACCTAAATCCTGTATCCACCTCCGATTCCATAGCCAATCAAATCGTATAAGGAGCACCATTTTAAGTAGTAGTAGCCATTTAGGATCTTCACCAACTTGAGAGAAGAAAATCTCCATCTTCGTTATTCTATCATTGCTCTCCACTTGTAGCTGTATTCGGACGAAATGGGGTAAGCTACGTACCCCAAAGTCTCCAGGATTTTCCGATACTTGCCTCGGTAATTTTTCTCTTTGGAGCTGCAAATCATGTGATACCAACACGGATCATAAGGGAAACAAGATAGGGGATTTTCCTGAGCTCGTGATGACGGAGCATTGAGCTTTTCCATCCTTTGTGTTTTACTGATGCTTCAATCAGCAAATTAATGCTGAATCTATTAGACTTATCTAGTTTTATACGCACTTTTGTTTTTAAAAGACTTGTGACGGATGGTCTGAAGTTTCAAAATTACACGACTTAAGTTTAAACACTTGGCAAAATCTCGGCTATGCTTTAAATAGGGTCCTAAAAGTGGATATTTGACCACCACAGTGATTATGGATATACCATAACCTTGTTCATCACCAGTTTAATGTACAAAAAGAAGCAGGGATGTTATTTCATTTCATTTGGAATACATATCAAGTTTCTACATGCAAATGAATCGGCTGTTACATCACCTCTTTTGGAAGTTCAACTTCCCAACGAAATATGCAAATAGACTGGCAAAAACTAGGGGGTATGCAATCAAAACAACAGCTACAATAGGTAATGGATTGTGATGAAATCCGAAATAGTCCCCAAGAAAGGCTGCTACTATTTTCTTTTCTTGAAACACAGTAATCTCTTTTTGTATATCTCCTTATTGTGAAGTAAGCATCCCGTTCAACGTCCAAGATATAGGTGTTAGATAATAGAACCAGATCCACCATTTTGGAATTTGCTGCAATGCAGGGAAAAGAAACAAAATCTTAAATGTAAATACACAAGAGAAAGAGGTAATAATTGCAAATTTCTAATTGATTTCTAGATTAAAATGGCTTAAATTCTGAACCACTTACAGCCTTTGGTATCAAGAATCCAGCAAAGAGGTTGAACAATACGTAAAAGGCTGACTAAAGAATTGCAGCTATTGGAAAGCTTGGGGTCATTGAAACAAGCATCATTCCCATGTAAGTGAAGTACAACAGTGTGCAAAACATCGAATAGAAGTACCAGAAGACCTTGTAGGCTGACCAATAATATCTGATCATCGGATATGTGATGACAGTAAATACAAGAGTTTGGGCTAAAAGATATGGTATTTCAATTGCCACCTACAAAATCAGGTAGGTGGAATCAACTCAAATATGAAGCAGTGAAGAGTGAACTATTAAAACAAAATTGGACTTAATTCAACACCATAAGTCAACTGATGGATTGAAGATTATCCAAGATCGTGTAACGACAGTACGACACAACGGGCACACCCAGACATAAACAACTAAAGTGTGGATAATGGGAGCCCAATACTGACAATACAACAGCTTGGATGGGCAACTCTGATACCATATTTAACAAGTGGACCTTGGACTTCACTCAACTCCAAAAGCCTTGTGAGGAGAGAATTGTTCATGATCAGACAATAATTCGTTCTATGAATCAATGTGGGATCCCCTAACATAATAAACTGTTAAAGCTTGTAAGGAACATGAACTTGAAAATACAGAAAAGGTAATACAATATTAACAGGCAAAAGAGAAAATTGAAGAGAAGTGTACAGCGTGGTGTTATGAATCCCTGTAGTCTCAACTCTCAACAAGTCAATATGTCATGCCAATTTGATAGTCTTATATATACCTGTGCTAATGCATATGCCCATGGAGCATACATCCCAGCAAATCTTTCCTTGTACAAGGCTGATCGCTCTGTAGTCACATATGGTAAAACAGAAGATGCATTATTAATGCCACAAACGATTACTGCAGTGTACATAGCACCAAATACACTGAAGATGCTCTGCTGGTTATGTCTGCCAAACAATGGGAAAAGGAACAAGATGATAGTTACTTTAAGAAAATCATCAAGTTCTTGAAGTATAGGTAACATAAACATAATGTTAAATTGTTTAGTTAACAGAACCAATTCAACTAAATTGGGTGAGTGTTAAGGATATGGTAGATATTGTTGTGATTCTCTGATCACTATGACGATTATTTGGGAGGAAAAACAACTCTATTACAAAGAATAGAATTACAGAGAATTTACATCAAGAATTTCTCTCTACAAAAAAAACCTCACCAAACTCTCTTTTGTTCTCACAATCTCTTCCTGGATTGTATTCAATCTCTCTGGATTGATTTTTGTGTGTAAAACATAAGGCTCTATTTATAGCCTTAAAGAAGGTGGTTGGTGGTTGAATTCTCCATTCAACAATGGAGGCTTCAACAATGGTGGCTTCAACAATGGTGGGCTTCTAGAATTGGTTGGTGGCAGCAGCTGAACTTATCAATTCTCCCCCTTCGGCTGCATTCCAACACAGCTACTATTTGAAAGTTATTACAACTATGTCTCTGCACAGCTCTAACTTTTCTTGAGTGATCACCTTTGTTAACATGTCTGCTGGATTCTCCTTCGTATGGATCTTCACTAGTTTCAACAGTTGTTGATCCATCACCTCGCGTATCCAGTGATAGCGAATGTCGATATGCTTTGTCCGAGAATGATACATTGAGTTTTTGCTCAAATCAATTGCACTTTGACTATCACAATGTATCTTATACTCTGTTTGATTTATCCCTAGTTTTTGGAGAAACCTCTTTAACCACAACATTTCTTTTCCAGCTTCCGCTACAGCAATATACTCTGCTTCAGTTGTGGATAGTGCAACACACTTCTGCAATCTTGACTGCCATGACACAGCTTCCCCTGCAAAAGTATAAACATATCCTGAGGTTGATTTTCTTCCATCAGGATCTTCGGCCATATATGAAACTGTATAGCCTTCCAAGACTGGATCAGCTCCCCCAAAGCACAGACTTGATTTTGAAGTACCTTTAAGATACCTGAGAATCCACTTAACTGCCTCCCAATGTTTCTTTCCAGGGTTAGAAAGAAAACGACTCACCACACCCACCGCATGTGCGATATCTGGCCTCGTGCAAACCATGGCATACAACACACTTCCAACTGCTGAAGAATATGGAATTGTAGACATCTCCTCAATCTCTTTCTTGGATGAGGGGCACAAACCTTTGCTCAACTTGAAGTGATTTGCCAAAGGGGAACCTACCGGTTTGGCATTACTCATATTGAACCGTTTGATCACCCGTTCAATATAATTTTCTTGAGATAGCCATAACTTTTTGTTTCTCCTATCTCGAGTTATCTGCAATCCCAAAATGTGCTGAGCTGGACCTAAGTCTTTCATTTCAAAGGACTTAGGGAGTTCTTTCTTCAACTGTCTAATTTTTGTTGCATCTTGTCCGACGGTCAACATGTCGTCTACATAAATTAGAAGTACAACAAAATTGCCATCCGAAAATCTCTGAATGTAAACACATTGATCTGCAGCAGTCCTTTTATATCCTTGACTTACCATAAATGAATCAAACTTTTTGTACTACTGTCTCGGTGCTTGCTTTAGGCCATATAAACTTTTCGTAAGCTTATAGACGAGGTTTTCTTTTCCTGAAACCTCAAAACCTTCCGGCTGCTCCATATAGATTTCTTCATTTAGATCACCATGAAGAAATGCTGTCTTGACATCCATTTGTTCAAGCTCCAAATTCAAACTGGCTACTAATCCAAGGATGATACGGATTGAAGTCAATTTTACAACTGGTGAAAATATTTCATCATAGTCAATTCCTTTTTTCTGTAGGAATCCTTTGACTACTAACCGGGCTTTGTGCTTCACCACCTTTCCGCTGCCATCTTTCTTGAGCTTGAATACTCATTTACTCTTCAGTACCTTCTTTCCTTGTGGAAGTTTCACAATCTCATAAGTGTTGTTTTTATGTAAAGAGTTCATCTCTTCGGTTATTGCTTGCAGCCATTTTTCTTTATCCTTATGAGATATAGCTTCATGGAAACTCTCTGGTTCTCCATCTTCAGAAAGCAGAATATACTCCGATTCTGAGTATCGAGTTGATGGAATCCGACCTCGTTCAAATCGACGAGATCTTTTATTATTAGGTTCGGGAGGTGTACCATCATCGTTCCCTGCGATGGTTCTGTAGTTTCCTGAAGGGTTTGTGCCTCCCCCTGCCAAACATCTTCCTGTTCTGCTTCTGGTACTACTTCATGCTCCCCATGCTATTTGTGGCAAACTGCAATGGTAGTGGATCTGGACCAACTTTTTGGGCACTGGAACTTCTTTCAGGAGACATTGTGGGTTTTTCAATGTCTTCAATTATCTGGTTTTCGTGGAATACAACATCCCTACCGTCTTCTGTATTGGATCCCATAATCTATACCCAAATTCTTCATCTCCATAGCCTATGAAGATACATGGTATAGTTCTACCATCAAGCTTCTTCCTAAGCTCCTTGGATACATGTGCATGTGCTAAACAACTGAATACCCTTAAGTGAGAATATGAGGGATTCTTACCAGACCATATTTTCTCTGGAATCTCAAAATTCAACGGGGCTGATGGTGACTGGTTGATTAGGTAGCAGGCGGCGCGAACAGCTTCTCCCCAGAATGGCTTAGGCAGCTTTGCCATACTAATCATACTTCTGACTCTTTCTATAATTGTCCGGTTCATTCTCTCGGCTACTCCATTGTGTTGTGGGGTGCGTGGGACCGTCTTCTCATGTTGAATCCCTTGTCTCTTGCAACAGGTATCGAACTCCTTAGAAGTATACTCGCCTCCATTATCTGAGCGAAGGCATTTTAATTTCTTTCCCGTTTCACGCTCTACCATGGCATGAAATATCTTGAAATAATCAAAAGCCTGGTCCTTTGTTTTTAAGTACACCCACACCTTTCGAGAAGCATCATCAATGAAAGTCAGGAAATACCTATTATCGCCAAGTAATTTCTCTTCCATGGGACCACAAATATCAGAGTGTACCAGACTGAGTAACTCTGATTTTCTGGTTGAAGAAAATGTAAAAGAGACTCTATGTTGCTTTCCGAATAAGCAATGATTACAAGGGTCTAAAGCAGCATTCTTGTCCATTCTGATAAGCTGCTTTTTCGTTAGAATTGATATCCCCTTTTCACTCATGTGATCGAGTCTCTGGTGCCACGGGTTTTGAGACGCCTCTTTTTCCATAACATTGAGGTTGTCTGAACATACCTTCACATGAGTTTTATATAAGTTGCCACAAATATGTCCTCGAGCGAGAATCATAACCCCTTTCAGCAATTTCCATGTGCCTTTTCCGAAATAACTTTCATAGCCCTGTTTGTCAAGAGCTATACCTGATATTAGGTTTAGACGAAGATCTGGCACATGACGGACATCCTTCAATATCATTGTACTCCCGATATTTGTTTGTATTTTGATATCACCAATTCCAACAGTGTTCCCCATCTTCACTACTCCAAAGTCTCCTACTTTGTATGTTGTGAAGAAATCTTTTCGGGATGTGGCGGGGTATGATGCTGCAGTATCTACCACCCATTCGTTGTCTTCTTGACTTGAGACGTGAAGGCATGTCTCTTCTTGGATGGAACAAATGGCTACCTCTCCGTGGGTAGTGACTAATGCATCTCCATCCTTCTGCTTCAACTGCTCCTTCTCCTTCTGCAATTTTCTGCAGTTCTTCTTTAAATGGCTCTTTGTTCCACAGTGGTAGCACACATATGATGACTTCCTACCATCGATGGATTTTCCCCTACTCTTGCTTCTGCCTCTCCTCTTATCTTGACTTCTTTCTTGTTGTCTCCCTCTTTCTGTAATAAGGGCATGCAACTCACCATGATCGATGTCCTTTCTTCTGGCTTCTTCATTAAATAAGGCATCTTTAACCATAGACATGGTCAGATTTCCACTAGGAGCTGAATTACTGAGAGAGACTACCAGCGTCTCCCAGCTATCAGGAAGAGAACTAAGAAGTAGTAGGGCTTGCATCTCATCCCCGAGCGGCATGTCAGCAGACGATGATTGATTTATCAAGCTCTGAAACTCACAGGTACGCTCGACAACTGAAGTTTCGTGCTTTAACTTCAAATTTACCAAACGCCTCATCAACAAGGATTTGTTCCTAGCGGTCTTGGCTTGATACATCCCTTCTAACTTCACCCAGAGGGCATACGCGTCTGTCTCTTGTGCAACATGATGAAAAACGCTATCGTCAATCCATTGTCGAATTTGACCGATAGTTTTTCTGTTTAATTTCTTCCACTCTGCTTGGTGGAATCGGGGTTCTTACCCTTAGCTTCTATGGGATCAAACAAATCTTTACAACTAAGGAGATCTTCCATCCGAGTTCTCCACAATGTGTAATTTGTGGCAGTAAGCTTTATCATAGCTCCAGATGATGATGACTCTTCCATTAAATCTTTAAAATGGCTTGGTCAAAATTTTGGAGTAGAATCTCAACAAACGGACTTCACAAACGCGTCCGGAATGGTGAAAAATGGTAGGATTGACTCTTCTTGGGTTAAAATAAGGCCTCCAGAAAATTTTCAAATTTACACCAAACTACTGGGGTTAAATTGAAAATATACTGAACTTTTGGGGCAGATTTATAATTTTAGTAACTTCAGGGGTTATTTCATAAATTTCAGAAAATTTATGATGACTGGGCGCTGACTAGACGCTGACTGGGTGGTGATGTGGCGCTGACTGGGCAATTACTATTCACCTTCTTCTTCCTTGGACAGAATATAAAAAAAAATAGAGCAAAGCTTTAAATTGTCATAACTTCTTCGTTTTAGCTTTGTTTTGCCTCCGGAAAATTGCGTTGAATTCGTATCGACGCAAGGAATCTAATGAAATGATCAAAACACACCGAAGATCAAGTTTTCGAAAAAATGCAGATCCGGGTTGAAATTTTCGTGTTCCGATATTTCTCGATGAACACAGAATCGAAGGCTCTGATACCACTTGTTGTGATTCTCTGATCACTATGACGATTATTTGGGAGGAAAAACAACTCTATTACACAAGAATAGAATTACAAAGAATTTACACCAAGAATTTCTCTCTACAAAAAAATCCTCACCAAACTCTCTTTTGTTCTCACAATCTCTTCCTGGATTGTATTTCAATCTCTCTGGATTGATTTTTGTGTGTAAAACATAAAGCTCTATTTATAGCCTTAAAGAAGGTGGTTGGTGGTTGAATTCTCCATTCAACAGTGGAGGCTTCAACAATGGTGGCTTCTAGAATGGGTTGGTGGCTTCAACAATGGTGGGCTTCTAGAATTGGTTGTTGGCAGCAACTGAACTTATCAGATATGCCCTAGGTATGTCTTTGATTCGATCTTTGACATGTAAATAAATTTTAAACACGAAAAGATCCTTCCGCTATGTGTTACGAACACCTATATGCAATCCTTATAAGTGCAGAAGGGAAACTTCAGTTCTACATCAATTTCGAACTATAAACATGGAGCTCCAGAGTTTTATTATTGCTGCATGGCATGGGTAACATCAACCAGCAAGATAAACGAAGGCCGAAATGTTCGATGTTAACAAACCGAAAAGGAAAAGATGAATCTGAGAAAAATTTATAGGATCACACAACCTAATTCCTTTTGAAACTGTGTCACGACAACCACTTGTGCGTCAAAGTTTGGGATAAACATGTTACTCAAAAGGGCACAGAAATTTCCATGAGAATGCAAATAGTTTTATATCACACAGTATAAAGCATATGCCAATAAGTTATTGAAGCTTTTGTTTAACAGTATTGCCCACTTACAGTTTCTTCCCTTTATCCCAGAACAGCAATCCATAAAGAAAGGAAGCAATAAGCATGTTCAGAGAACGCATCAAATTGTATGAAGGCCTCTTCCGATACGACCAGTACTGCTTCCAGAAGCAGGTCTTGAATTGGCCCCAGCCATTCTGTGAAAACCGGGTGGGGAAATGCAAATCTTTTGAACCAGATGGTGGGAAACTCAGCCTCTTTACAAGCTCTTTGTTATTTCTAAGACCAATGTAAGTCAAAAAGTAATCACTCACTACTTATGTGCAAAATGTGCTTATAACTGATACAATGTGCAAGATGCATTTTAGAATTAATTCAGAACTAAATGAGGTGAATAGCTGTGACTAACTTCTGTAGATCAGAATACTTATAGACTTCGACAAAGTCTATGCTAATCTTGTCTTCGCTAGATGTCGACGTAACCTCTAACATCCACGTCACTGGATTGTACTTGTTTTTTATTTTTGGCACACCAGAGATACCCTTTAAAGAAGTGTCAAGTGATAAAACAAAAAAGAACAGTTTCAGCTTTTATGAAAAGAAGCTTCTATTAGTGGCTTACTGCAATTAAATAACAAGGGAAATTAGTGCACCTCAAAATATTCGATCATTTTACTAGATTTTTGACCGAGTGGTCCCCAGTAGATCATGCGCCCACCAGTTTTCAGTAGAATCAGCTGCAAAAGAGTACATTACAAACAAATAACCAGTTGAGGATATCCATGAAGGACAAACAATTAAGAAATTAGATGAGTCTGCTTGAGAATTAATGGAGATGGAAAATTTCCGCGGCATTGTGAAGGAAAAATCCAGGAAAGACATTGCAAGGCCTCTTCTTAATCATCCTTAAGGCAGGAACAGCACAAGGATGACTGATTTAAGGCCATTATGCGATAGACCATCTCTTATTGACTTGTAAAACACTTTCTATTATTGAAAAGTTACCAGGAAGGTGGCATAATTTAAATTTTAAATGGCTTCAAGGTTAACTTCACCAGGCATTGTTACACAGAATATTGGAAAATACAGCTACCAAGGAATTCTAAAATGTTAAATACATGTCACTAAGCATCATCACTAGGTTCTGTGAGTAACTGATTTCAGCCTATAAATAGGTAACTGGCTGTAAGTTCTTATTGGAAAGAGATGGACCTGATCTAAAGATGCTAACAACTTGAAATTGAGTGTTCAAGCAGCATTTGTTGATTGTTGTTCAACGCATACATTGAAAAAAACTCTCTGTTCATGCGTGACGTGAACCATTAAATATATGGATTACTACAGGCAATCAAGCAGTGTTTGCATACCGGAAAGTCATTCAAACTAAAGAGGGAATTTTTGCAGTACTAAGCAGTTGCTTCGTCCATACATCTTACCTCATCAAATGCTTCAAGTATGTCAATGCTTGGCTGGTGGATGGTGCAAACTATTGTTCTTCCTGTATCAGCAACATTTTTCACAGCTCGCATGACAATTGCAGCTGACCTTGCGTCCAACCCTGTTGTGGGTTCATCCATGAAGATAATCGAGGGATTTGCAACAAGCTCCACAGCGATTGTTAGCCGTTTACGTTGTTCGGTTGAAATCCCACTAACACCCGGCACGCCAACCAACATGTCTTTTGTTCCATCTAGCTCAATGGTCTGAAGAACTTCTTTCACAAACTCCTGGAGATGTGCCAAAGCAGTTCAAATCTAGACATAGCCAGAAAGAATGGTGATCATGAAAGAAATAGTAATTCAAACTCCATGTTAATAAGCCCGTACATATTTTGTTTTCGAGTCAATCTGAGGATGAAGTCGTAGCCAGGCAGAAAACACAGCTGATTCTTCTACAGTTATCTGAGGAGAATGTATGTCTGTCTGCTCGCAGTAACCTGAAACTCTAGCGAATGTATCTTGAACTTTAGGGTAGCCACCAACTTTTATATCTCCTTCAACATAACCACTTGTTTTTCTACCAGCAAGAACATCCAGGAGGGTCGTTTTTCCAGCTCCACTGACACCCATAAGGGCTGTAAGCACACCAGGTCTAAGTGCGCCAGTAATATCCGAAAGAAGTTGGAGTCTATTTTGAGCGAAACCAAGCTCCTTCATTGCCTGACATGGACATAGAACCACAACCCCAGCCATTGAAACTCAGTTTCAGCAGCTTTTAGTTAAACAAAAACGATCCAATACTAAATGAGATAGGTTTAGAAGACCACCACAGGAGTGTCAACATAGTGTTGAACATCTTGAAACACGATAGATAGGGGTTCAAACGGTAGAACCATTCTTCCTGGAAAACAACAGAACAAACTGTCTTTTGAAGAGCAAGGAAACAACTATAAAATGATGAGAAAGAAAGTAAGAAACAAGATTTCGCAGCCAATTATCTGAGCAATAGAATTAGAGGATAACCTGCTATTCCATGGGATTCCATTGTGGTGTCAGGATTTGTGGTTTTGGAATTTTCTATTGCGTCAGCTTTATCAGGAGAATCTCTACTTCCTTCTATTTGGGAGTACTTCTCCATTGATAAAATGGCACGAGAAACAGGAGCTGCATTACATTTTCAAGAAAACTAGTAAATTAGAAAATCAATCGTGCAGATACTTTGATGTACAAAAAAGAAGATGAATGTACTTTAAAGAAAGTTAAGGACAAGGTGAAACCAATGTTAAACAGCATTGTAAATCCAAACAAGGCACAAACTGATACCCAATACCAATATCCATCAAAGTTTAAACCACGACTTTCAAGGACTTCATTCCTTATAGTCGTGTTTGTAGGGAGCATCTGTGCAAAAAAGAAAAAGTAGTATTATGTGATATGAGTGTAGAATGTAATATGAAGAACTAGATTAAAACTCTGCAACAAGAGAGACAAAGCTATTGACATAAGTTAACAGACATGCATGCATCATGGAGGTAAGAAATCTAAGACGACTTCTAAGCCATTAATTTGGAGATCTTCTCATCAATGCAGAATTTTATTATGGCACAGTTTAGAGGTTACTGATAGTTAAGCTGCTGTACTGAACTATCACTTCTGAGCGTCTATGAAGTGCTTGCACTGATAGTTAGGATAAGAACACAAAGACCCATGCTATCTCCCTTTCTTCAAAGCACAATTTCAGGATAGAAGATGGAATAACCAAATACTTTTCCCGCATTGCCTTATAGAGACCACTTTTCCTATTGCATATTGGAGCCCCAAGACAGTCATTTTGAGCTGAACCATTTTCAGTTCCACATGCAGTGTGCAAAAATAGTTACAGAAATGGTAAAGAAGCAAAGTATTTGAGCTATTGGCACTCACCTTTTGCCATCTTGGGGCAAGAAATTCATTTACAGAAACACCTATCTCACCATACCTATCTCACCATATGTCATCGGAGAAATCCAAAATCCCCATTTCAGCCAAATCGGCATTGAAGCTGTAGTCAAATACCAGTATTTTAGTCTGCTACTCACCCTCACATGAGCATCAACTCAAAGAAGAAAGAGCTAGGAATGCTTACGTCTTGGTATTATGAATCCGCCGAATAAAAAGGAATGTGATTAATAAACTCCCAACAGATGCAGAAGAAACAATAGTCCGGAAGAAAGATGCCACGAAACGGAACATGGAGATTGATGCCATGTGCAGAGAAAATAATAGAAGCAACTGTCGGAAGAATCTGTAAGTGACAGAATTTTGTCACAAAAATTCACTAAATTTTGGTCAAATCATTCCTTAAAGACAAATAGAATTACTGGTGAAGTGCAAGCTGCTGACAAACGTCTATTGGAGATAGTGATATATATAACAAACAAAATTAAAGTTAAAGGAACTGAAGCAACAAAGTACAAGATATTTACACGTAGCACTCACCTCCCATACTCAGGGCTAAAACCGATGACATAATAGGTCATAGATGTCCAAATGACAGATTCTAATAGAAAAAGAGGAAACTTGAGAATTGTAGCTGGAATTGCATATGCCCATGCTGGGTAAAAGCACAAGTCGTTATGTTTATAGAAAACTGCAAGTCTCGTGTTATTGTCATGGACAGCTCGGGGAATCCATCCACAACAAGAATGATGAGAGCGTAAAACAAGGCTCCCAAATAATAACTTGCATGTACAAGATCAGTATCCATCCGAGTTCTCAAAAATACAGTCATCATTATGGATGAAATTATGGCAAGCTGCACAGTGGAGGCATAAAATGCAATAAGTTGTGGGATACCTCAAAAAGGAAAAGGTGACTTCTATCTTTGGTTGGGACTATGTGAATAAGTATAAAATATCTTATGGCTTGAGTACCATAATGAAATGACAAGAAACTGATTAATTTCCTGAACAGTTTTGAATATGTAGATGAATGAATTCCTTTTCATCGGAAGGAATTCTCTTGACATACAAGCACGAAAGAGTTCCCATTTAGGAAGTGAATAGTCACGAAATGTTCTAGCATTTCTATGACTCTTTGATTTATCATACGAAACAGAAAGTTCTTCATTCAGCTTTTTTCCTTGAAGAGATTCATTAAATTTTCTCGAAAACATATCAACTGACACAAATTTATATGTTTCTCTAGTTCCATACCAGTACTATGCTTGATCTTTTTCCAATATAACCTGAAAATAATCAATAAAATTTGATTGGCTTCTAATTGACAGAAAGAAATGTGACAATCATTTAGCAACAGATGCTATGGACTTGCCTCCTGGAGGAAGTCAGCCATCCCTTTCCTTTCAGGACAGGTGAACCCACAGCTTTCAAAGAATTCTATGACAGAACTTCGGGGCCCATGGTAAACAATTTTACCCTCAGCCATCAGGATTATATCATAAAAGAGATCAAAGATCTCTGGTGCTGGTTGCAGCAGCGAGACAAGTATAGTGGCATCAGTAACACGTGCCGACTGCTGAAGGCAAGCAACAATCTGGTACGTAGTTGAGCTATCTAATCCATTTGATATTTCATCCATAAACAATGCTTTAGTGGGGCCAACAATCATCTCTCCTGCGTCGTACAAATAGTTGATTCATTAAACTTTGCCTTGCAAATTGTTAGGATCGAAATAAGCAGGTGCCATGCGGAAGCTAGTAAAGCAAACCTTGAACAACGATAAATCACACAACAAAAGAGAAATATACCAAAAGAAACACAAACATTTGACGTGGTTCGATCAATTGACCTATGTCCACAGCGGAGATGAGCAATCCACTATGTAAAAGAGAGTACAAAATATCGATAGAACAACATTACGACGAGGCAAACACAAGTGACACTAACACTTGTCACGTAAAGTTCTCCCCCTAAACAAGACTCTCAAACCCCATATGGCTACATTGTAGATGTTGCTGAATGAGAAGGAAGGGACCTCAGTTTATATAAGTCCAAACATTTTCCTACAAGAAAAGGGACTAGCCAAATATGAGAGATTTAATATTTCTTTTTATGAAAAGGAAGACTCAATTATGGTAAATAGGTTGTCCTTTCCTTCAAGAGATAGGAAAACCGAACATGGTAAGAAAATCAGGACAAACACCTAACAATTCTCCCCCTTGGCCCACCTTCTTCACATATCAACAACTCGCATCTCCAAATCTCTACCACAAAGTTTGTCTCCACTTCGGTCAAATTTCTCGGACAAAAATCTTAACAGTCAAATAGGTTGCGGCTAGAACTCAACCCGCCAAAATGAACCTGTCTTAAACCTCGCTCTGATACCACTTGCTATGATCGAAATAAGCAAGTATCATGCGGAAGCTAGTAAATCACACAACAAACAAGAAATCTACCAAAAGAGACACGGACATTTAACGTGGTTCGGTCAATTGACATATGTCCACGGCGAAGATGAGTAATCCACTATATAAAAGAGATTACAAAATATCGAGAGAACAACCTCACGAAGAAGCAAACACAAGTGACACACTAACACTTGTCCCGTAAAGTACTCCCCCTAAACAAGACTCTCAAACCCCATTGGGCTACATTTTGAATATTGTTGAATGAGAAGGAAGGATCCTCAATTTATAGAAGTCCAAACCTTTTCCTACAAGAAAAGGAACTAGCCAAATATGGGAGATTTAATATTTCATTATGGTAAATAGGTTGTCCTTTCCTTCAAGAGATAGGAAAATCAAACATGGTAAGAAAATCAGGACAAATACCTAACACAAATGATATCAAGTACATCAGCAGCCTTTACTGAGAACATATAGAACTGATGCCTTTGTTACAAAAATACCTGTTGTCAGTCTTTTCTTTTGACCAACTGAGATACCACTTCTCATGGCATCACCAACCAATGTGTCAGAACAAATATCAAAACCAAGAATCTGAACACAGTGATAAGAATGTGCCAATCATGTTATAATCCGATTTCTATTGAAGAATTATGAAATTGGGTATAATAAAGTTACCTTCAGAATATAATCTGTTTGTAGGTTTTTCTTTTGACCTTCGATAGAAATTGCCTGTATGATTTAAATTTGATTTGGAATTTTAAAATCCATAACAACTTGACTGCTGAAGAATGCCAAAATTTTTCCAGGTAATAGAGATGAAATGAGAACAACTTGATGTTAAAACTACCTTCATGTAAGTATCTATATCTGGATCAGGAACAATTCCTGCTTCTTTCTCCCTTCTGCTTAGCTCAATCATGATCTCTTCAAAAGAAAAGACATTGCTTTAGAAACTAGTGCTGGAATGTATTCATGACTGTGATTTATCTTTTGTGTGCTTAAAAGCATACCTGCTCTGCTTCCAACTCCTTGGAAACTTGAAGAATAATCTAGTGTTTCTCTAACAGTCATTTCAGGGATGTGTAGATCATTTTGGCTTATAAAGGCAGAAGTTTTCTGCGGTACAAACTCTTCCAATTTATAACCATTGTAAGAAATCTCCCCAGAAAACTGTTAGAGATAGCCAAGACACAGTAAGATCAATATCAGCTCCAAACGTTGTGAACTCAATTGTGAATTCGACATCACTCTTGTCCAAGTCAAGGTGCAAAAAGCAGTTCACAGCTGTTCAGTAATTTATTCTTGGAGGAGGAGGAGGTGGTAAAGGCAACAAAGCTTCTGTTAGGCAGGCAGCACTATCTAAATCCATTTTACTATATATATCAGTTGAGATCTTAAAGATATAAAGGCACTGAATTATTATGAAGAACTGGAGAAACTACTAGAAAAAAAGATCCAACAAATGAAATCCCATGAAGATTCATTTTACTGAATGGGAAAACTATTAGTTCACATCTAGTATGTTGTAGATCAAACTATTTGCTTTATATCAGATGAAGGATTGGTTTAAGAAAGTGTCACTATGTATTCTCTTGCTGACTATGAAACAAAAACAACTTGAAGAGACCTTAAGAGATCTGTCCAGGTTGCCCGTAAGTGCTTTCAATAGCGTTGTTTTGCCACATCCAGGAGGTCCAAGCAGTAGAGTCATTCTGAAAGAACAGCAAACTGCTTGCGTAAATTGTAAGATGACAGCCTTAAGAACTCACAGTTTAAAACAACGACTTCAAAGAAGAGCTAACTCTCGATATCCCAAATGCGAGATCAGTTTGACACCTCATGCCAGTTTATGAGTATGATAATATAATCACTTGATATTAACATGCATCATAGAACAAAATGATGCGAGGAAGTATATTATTCATCTTCAACTACAAATATGGATCAAACTGATTGAGAACATTAGGAGATTTGTACTGCGTACTGCATATACAATGGACACTATCAAGTTCTGAGTTGAAACGCATGATTGAAAGGCCAGAGCTTTTGTTCACAGAACTGTTTCTCTTATGATCCATTAAAACATGACCATCTATGTAAAATATCAACTGACAAATAAAATAAAGGGTGATGAGTTCACAACCATTTTCACCAAAACCTAAGCTTAATACAAACAATATAGACTGTGGGATTGTGATGATTGATGATAAACTAATAACTCGGACAGCACCACAGACAGTGCTAATACGAATGACCAGAAAAAAGGACTGTGTCCTTCAAGTCAAAAGCTAGAAATCAGGTGATTGGCGTACTTATTTTGAATTACACAGGTATAACTATTTAAACTGAGTATCTGCCCCATAGACATACCTTCCAGGTTTTACTACACCACTGACATCATTAATGATTTTAATCTTGGCCAATCCTGACTGTAGACCTGGAAGCCTGGCAAGGTTCTGTTGAACAAACTGAATTAGTGAAATCACAAGTGGCAGCATAGAATAACCTAAGATTGGTGCTTGCACCTTCTGCTACATTTAACATTTGAATTATGAAATCAGACATAAGTTTGAAGACACTATCAAATCTTTCCTACAACTTCTAGAGTTGCAATGCATCAGAAAATTAACTAATTGGTAGGAAATATAGGTATAATGACCTAAGTAAACATACTATTAAAATTAGTCAACCACAGTATGGAACTGGACATGTTAACACGAAAAAGAATCAACTTTTCACCATTCAAAATGGTTACTTAATCGCCTATTGAAGTCCTAATAAATGCCTTCTGATGATCAACTTCTAAAATCCAGCATGCATATCTGTAAGAGAATAGCTTGATGAAGTTATCAACTATTCTCAATCAAATGGGAAAAACTTACCCCGATCATGCTTTTGAACGAATTCCAAAGAGTAGGCAGAGGCTTTCCTTGAACAAGCTCACATTCTGCTTCAAGGATTAAATTGTTGTATCTAACTTCCACTGTAGGCTCAGACCAACTCTACAAAGAATTAACTGAGCTTCAGTTCATTGAATTAAGTCTAACACAGAAATCATTGATGATATGAGAAGAAAAACTACGAGATATGCAAATATTCAAAACTTAGCACTGTCAATCACCAAAAAATATGGCAATTCAAATGACCTTTCAGTGTCTATAATTAAATTTTTACTGGCAAGTAAATAACGGAATTCTTACTTGTCAATTCTCTTTCTGATTTTGCGCAACAATTGAAGGTTGTCATGCTCAATGTGCTTAATCATCTTTTCAGTGAAAGCATGCGTTTCTAGTGCTCTGAGCTTGGTAACATCAGCTACCCTTGTGCTCTTCCCGTTGACCTCATCGCCATTGATTTCCTCAAAAACAGATGATCTCAATCTGCCAAATTTTGACAATCTCTCAATTGAAGCCCAGGCCAATACATTCTCGTCATTGTATTGGGAAAAATTTAATTTGCATATTGGAGATGACGTGTCATGACACGTAGACTGGTCAAACAGTCAAAGAATTAAGGTTGGTTAACGGGTACGGGCAACAACAGGTACGAGCAAGTTAAATAGAAGAGGCACGAGCAGTCATGCAAGCAGTTCAACGCTCGTACCTATTCAAGACATTTGAAGCTCAAAGATCGTGAAGAATCAAAGGAATGAATCTGACAGATAGATACAACATTTAATGAGTATTAAATACTAGAAACGTTAGAGAATATGTATTTAATGTATATAATTGCATAACGTAACATTTTAAAGTCATTAATTGCCTTATTATGACAACAGTAAGGCTCGTATCCCAAAAATGGAAATAAAAGGGAGAGGAACAAACAATTGTAGACACGAAACATTATTGGAATATACCTTGATTTACTTGCTTTCTGATCATATTATTCACAAATTTCTTTCTTTATATACTTTTCTGATTATCAGTAACCCGTGTGTTAGGAATAAACCCCCCCACAAAAATAATATTCACGGTAATAAAAGCGGAATAATAATGTAGCACCGAGATACGGTAATTAACAAGAATAAAAGAGTAACAACGACACCAAGATTTTTACGTGAAAAATCCTTCTGAATAAGGAAAAAAATCACGACCCCGAGAGAAGCAACTGATATCACTATAGTAAGGATTATACACTTTGTAGGCCCGAGTAAAATACTACAATGACCACTACAACACTCAAAAGAAATAACCCTCTTTTGATATTCCCACCTCACCACAATATCGCTCACTCTCTATTTTCCTCACAGACCATTTTCTTATACCCTGTCTGTGAAACCTCACTCTTTCTTTCTAACTCTCAGATATATTTTCCTCTGAGATTGTGATGTTAAAAATGAGAGCCGAAGCTCTCATTTTATAGGCAGAATACAGCCTACCTCATTTGACATTACAGGTTCTGCAGACTGCTTAATTTGACAAAGAAAATAAACGTGGGCTGCTTAGCAGCCATTTTTGACAAACGTTTAACAAAGGAAGAGAATTCTTCCATAATTCAAGGGGCTGGACCCCACAAATCTCCCCCTCCAGTCTCATTCACCTGAAGGATATAACACCGCAGTTTTTAGTTTGAATGTATANGTCTTCTAATTTGAGTGCATGCCGACAAGTTCTTTGCATAGCTCGAACTTGTTCCTTTGTACCACTTTGGTCAGCATATCCGCAGGATTTTCGCTTGTGTGAATCTTTTTGACCTGTAAAGATTCGTTCGCCAGCTGCTCACGAATCCAATGATATCTCACATCTATGTGTTTGGTCCTTGCATGGTACATAGAGTTCTTGCTAAGGTCTATTGCACTTTGACTGTCACAATAGATGGCATACTCCTTCTGATGCAATCCAAGCTCTTGAAGGAACCGTTTGAGCCATATCATCTCCTTGCCAGTTTCTGTAGCGGCAATGTACTCTGCTTCAGTTGTTGAAAGTGCAACACACTTCTGCAACTTAGACTGCCATGATATAGCTCCCCCTGAAAATGTAAACAAATATCCAGTAGTAGATTTTCTGTTGTCAATGTCACCTGCCATATCGGCATCTGTATAGCCCTTCAAGATTGGATCAGATCCTCCAAAGCACAAACAATCTCCCGTGGTACCTCTCAGGTACCTGAGTATCCACTTGACTGCTTCCCAATGTTCTTTTCCTGGATTTTCAAGAAACCTGCTGACAACACCAACTGCGTGAGCAATATCAGGTCTAGTGCATACCATTGCATACATTAAGCTTCCGACTGCTGAAGAATAAGGAACTCTAGCCATGTTCCCTTTCTCTTCCACTGTTGTAGGACACATCTTTTTGCTCAACTTTAGATGACTAGCAAGAGGTGTGCTAACTGGCTTAGCATTCTTCATGTTGAAGCGTTCTAGTACACGTTCAATGTACTTTTCCTGAGATAGCCACAACTTTCTACGTGTTCTCTCTCGAACTATCTTCATCCCTAGAATTTGTTGTGCAGGGCCCAAGTCCTTCATATCAAATGACTTGGACAGATCTCCCTTCAACTTTGCTATCAACCCCTTGTCTTTTCCTACAATTAACATGTCATCCACATACAACAATAATATAATAAAGTTATTCTCAGAAAATCTTTTGAAGTATACACATGGATCAGAATAGGTCTTTAGGTATGTTTGACTTTTCATGAATGAGTCAAACTTCATGTACCACTGCCTTGGTGCCTGCTTCAATCCATAAAGACTCTTATTCAATTTGCACACCATGTATTTCTTTCCAGCTACTTCAAATCCTTCTGGCTGCTCCATATAAATCTCCTCTTCCAAATCTCCATGAAGAAATGCAGTTTTCACATCCAACTGCTCCACTTCAAGATCTAGGCTAGCTGCTAAGCTCAAAATAGTTCGAATAGAAGTCATTTTGACAACAGGTGAGAAAATTTCGTCAAAATCAATACCTTTCTTTTGTTCGAAGCCTTTAACGACCAATCGAGCTTTGTATCTGACCAGCTTGCCATTTCCATCTTTCTTGAGTTTAAAGACCCATTTGCATTTGAGTGGTCTTTTACCCTTTGGAAGTTCAACCAGCTTGTACGTGCCATTTTTCTGTAGAGATTCCATCTCTTCTTGCATAGCTTTCATCCACTGGTTCTTTTCTGGATGGGACAACACCTCCTTAAGACTTTCTGGCTCCCCCTCATCACTGATGAGAACATACTCTGTGGACGGGTACCTGCATGATTCTACCCTTGGCCTCTCTGATCTCCTCAGAGGTTGAGGTTGTTCTTCTTCCTGAGTGGGGTGCTCCACTTCCTCGACACCTTCATCAAGTTGCTCCCCCTGCTCAATAACCTCACCAGGTTGCTCCCCCTGCTCGGCAACCTCGTCGGTCGTACTTTCTGCACTTGTGGGATTGTTAGAAGTAGAAGGAATAGTAACAAGGTTAGGAATTATACCATTCTTCGCCTTTTCTGACATATCAGCAGCAGTTCCAACTTCACTTTCTCGGAAGACTACATCTCTGTTTCTGATGACCTTCTTCTTTACAGGATCCCACAATCTGTACCCAAACTCTTCATCTCCATATCCGATAAATATGCAAGGAACAGATTTATCATCCAGCTTTGTTCTCTTCTCTTTTGGTACATGTGCAAAAGTTCTGCAACCGAACACCTTCAGATGCGAGTAGGACACCTTCTTGTTGGTCCAAACTCTCTCTAGGATGTCAAACGCCAACGGAACTGATGGACTCCCATTGATCAGGTAACATGTTGTCTGAACTGCTTCACCCCAGAATGACTTAGGCAGTTTAGCCATTTTGAGCATGCTTCTCACCTTCTCCACAATGGTGCGGTTCATCCTCTCGGCTACGCCATTGTGCTGTGGGGTTCCAGGAACTGTATTTTTATGTCTGATCCCATGACTTGAACAGTACTCTTCAAATTCCCTTGAAGTGTACTCACCTCCATTGTCACTTCGGAGACGCTTTAGCTTTTGACCCGTCTCTCTTTCTACTAGAGCATGAAACTTCTGGAAAACTTGAAACACCTGATCTTTGGTTTTCAAATATAAACCCATAATTTTTGCGAAGCATCATCAATAAAAGTAACAAAATATTTATTACCGCCCATTGATTCAATTTCCATTGGGCCACAAACATCAGAATATACTAAATCAAGTATATTCAATTTTCTTTCAGACAATGTCTGAAATGAGACTCTATGTTGCTTACCAAATAAACAGTAGTCACAAGGTTTTACCGTTGTACCTTTGGCATAAGAAATGAGTGATTTCTTGGCAAGAATCTGCAATCCCTTCTCGCTCATATGACCCATTCTTTTGTGCCACAAATCTGCAGAAATCTCATCTTGTGCCGCATTCAATTCACCTTGGCATATTTCTGCATTTGTCCTGTACAACGTGCCACGAGCAACTCCCTTTGCAATCACCAATGATCCCTTGGTGAGTCTCCACTTTTGATTTGCAAAATAGTTCTCCTATCCATCTCGGTCCAAAGCAATTCCCGAGATCAAGTTCATCCGCAAATCAGGTACATACCACACATCCTTTAGAACCAATGTGCATCCGACATTTGTCTTGATACAAATGTCACCAATCCCCGCAATCTTTGAGTAACTTGTGTTACCCATTCTCACTGTGCCGAAATCACCTGCTACATATCTGCAAAAAAGATTTCTTATCGGTGTGGCATGGTAAGATGCCGCTGTGCCAACCACCCAATCTGATTCTAGACCTGACAGGTGCATGCATTCCTCTTCCTCATTTATAAAGAGGAAAACATTATCATTGTTTTGCACCATGGCGGCTGAGTTGTCATCATTCTTCTGGCCACTGGTTTCACCTTTGCCCTTCCTTGGATTCGGGCAATCTCTTTTGAAGTGACCTGGTTGATCACAGTTGTAGCAATTTCTGG
>MU759301.1:66548-120760 GCA_026770625.1 Nicotiana glauca | reverse complement strand
GAAAACCCTTCTGAATAAGGAAAAAAACCACGACCCCGAGAGGAGCAACTGATATCACTATAGTAAGGATTATACACTTTGTATGCCCGAGTAAAATATTACAATGACCACTACAACACTCAAAAGAAATAACCCTCTTTTGATAATCCCACCTCACTACAATATCGCTCACTCTCTATTTTCCTCACAGACTATTTTCTTATACCCTGTCTGTGAAACCTCACTCTTTCTTTCTAGCTCTCAGATATATTTTCCTCTGAGATTGTGATGTTAATGAGAGCCGAAGCTCTCATTTTATAGGCAGAATACAGCCTAACTCATTTGACATTACAGGTTCTGCAAACTGCTTAATTTGACAAAGAAAATGAATGTGGGCTGCTTAGCGGCCATTTTTGACAAAAGTTTAACAAAGGAAGAGAATTCTTCCATAATTCAAGGGGCTGGACCCCACACCGTGTTCTTCTAAATTCTAGCTTTGACTAAAAATCTAACTTTTGGTTAAACAGTCATCAACAGCATTGTCCATCTCAGTAGCACTCAAGGCTGAATTGCTCCTGAAACTCGAAGATTGGCCCCTGAATGAAGATCCCAAACTTCTTTCGATCTCTGAGATATCCATTCTAAATGACTCTACTTCATCTGAACCAACAAGCTGAGCCATGTTTCGGTGTAAAGATTTTCAGCTCCAACCCTTCATTTTATAGGGAGAAAACAAAAAGACGTGCACCATGTATGCATGTGTAACATAAATAATTCATTCGTTGCTTGAACAGCTAACTTTAGTTCGTAAGATAAGGAAATACATCATTACTTATTTCAATGAATTAAACGCAAATGAAAGAGATAAACAGAGAGAATCTCATATCATTACAGTCGATATGAAAATTAATTGACATGGAGAAAAAAAGAAGAGAAATCCTTGAATAAAATAGACGCTTCTCTAACTTCTCAAGGCACAGAATCAGTTGACATTCCTAAACGGACAAAAATAAATTGATTATTCAAAAGGCTCTAACATGCAAGTACATAAATTTCAAAGTTCAAAGACTTAAACTAAAGGAAACCCGATGCAATAAGCTCCCGCTATGTACGGGGTCGGCACAAATTACTTTACCCACAAGGATAAAAACTAGAAGCTAGAATCGGAAAAAAAAAAAGGAATTAAACTAGGAGGGTCTTCCTTTCTCTACCAACAAGCTCCATTATAGCTCGGCCGTGCCAATTACTGCTTTGTTGGCACAGGTGACAAGAATCAAAACTTTTCATATGGATTTTCTTAACTTTGACCATGAATTTGTATATAGAATCTTTAAATTTTTTTAAATAAAATTAATATATTTGGAAACTACATAATAAGAATTTTAAGTCAAAAGTAATGAACAACTGAAAATATTTAAAAGGTTTTTCGAACAACTCCTTTGGCCTTAGGGAGGGAGGGAGTATATTTTATAATTCTAACTACTTCGTAGTTGCTGGGAAGTGGATCGAGGGAGGGTTGGTGTTGCATATTCTTAAGCCTCGATGAACCATATTGGTATGAATCAGAATAACATTATCTCAGTGAAAGCACAATCAACTAATCAAGTAAGACCCAATCCCAGTAGGTATCGGCATATGAATCAACAGTATTTCTTCTGTTGGTCCAATTCCTTCCATACGATAAATGATGGTACTCCCTCCCTTCCATCATAGGTATTCGCGTACAACCCCATTCAATTCGCCCAACCTACTTGGGCCGCTCATTGACGAACTCAGCTCATCTTGACGTAAAAATAGGCGCCCCATAGTTAGTTTTCGGATTGGTCAACCAAAAATAGGCTAACATTTAACAAGTCAACAAAAAATAGCTACCGTTTTTGCTGTAACAGAAAACGGTCCAACATAATATACTGGTGCTCCAAATTGCAGTATATTATACTGGACCATTACTCCAATATATTATGCTGAAGTTCTAATGTATTTATGCTGGAACTCCATCATATTATGCTAGAGTTTCTAACATACTATCATGGAACTTGAGTATAATATTCTGGAGTTCAACTATATTTATGCTGGAACTTCAGCATTATATACTGGAGTATTTTCTGGGTTTTGAACAGTATTTTTGCTAAGATTTATCTTTATATAAAAAGTGACTAAATTTCGATTATTTTTTAAATTGGGCTATTTTTCAACGACCAGTTATAAATCTGGCTATTTTTAAAAATCTCCCCATCTTGACGCAGCTATCTCAGCCCTTCTAAAATTGAGTTGATTTCTGTAAAAATAGCGAGCTAGATAGTTTTCGGACTAGTCATTGAAAAATAGCCCGCGTTTGTAAAGTTAATGAAAAATAACCACTATTTTGTTGTAATATGGAAAGTTCTAGCATAATATAGTAGAGAATTTCGGTATGAACTTCCAGCATATTATGTTGGAACTCCAACACACGAAAAGTTCCAGTATAATATACTAGAGATTGGAGCATTATATTGGAACTTCAATATAATATACTGGGGTATTTTTTCGGATTTTGAGCAATATTTTCGTTCAGATTTATCTTTACATGAAAAATGGCTAAAATTTCGATTACTTTTGAAACTGTGACTATTTTTGAATTTCTCCCTTGATTTTTAGCTCAAATTAATCTATGAACAATTTTTTTATAGTTTTTTTGTTTCATGTGTTATATGACCATAATAAAAGAAAAAAAAATCTTATTTGGTAATTAAACATGTCAGGCCCCAAACCTGGGAGGCGAGGCTGGCACCCGGTACCGCACTAGCCTCAGCAAACCACTTTGTAACTCTCTTTTTTTCTTTGTAACTATAATGGGTCAACGTGGTCACAACTCGTAATGTATAACTATAAGCGGAAAACACTATATCACTGAACTATTTTTCTTAAAACATGAATACATATGGACCGCAAGGCCTATGACATACTGTACAAAATGAACCTCTATCTACGAAAACTCTAAGATTATTCGACATCAAATGGAACAGGGTAATGGCCTACCCATGAGTCTATAGCAAAACTCTGACACGAAGACTTGTAGACTCGGCTGCACTCCGAATGAGGTAGAGTCTTACCGATCCTTCGCCAAATGCCAATCTCATCTGTTATGAGAGCTCGTCAAACTGATTATCTATACCTGCAGGCATGAATGCAGCGTCCCCAACAAAAGGACGTCAGTACGAATAATGTACCGAGTATGTAAGGTGGAACTGAAACATAACAATAAGCCAACATTAATTAAAGATATATAAGAATAAAATTGAATCTCTGAAGTGCCACCTTATATGCATACTTATCATACTTACATATATAATGCTTCTCTTTGAGACTATTTTTAGTATCCAAATTGTATGATGCATGACTGACCAATTGATAAGTGGGTAGGCCCGACCGGCTGTAGCGCGGTAGTAAATGCATGACTGCCCGACCGGCCGTAGCTCAATTGTAAATGGGAAACTTTCCAACTGGTCGTAGCTCGGTGGTAAATGCATGACTGCCCAACCGGCAATAGCTCGGTGATATTTGCGTGACTGCCCAAGTAAGAAAATAACGGTGTAATATTCTAAGCTATAAGTGAAATAGTTCGAAAAGTCCACAAGTTCTTCCATTGGCCTGCCTATATCACTCTTGAAAAAGTAATAGCCATTTTTATGAAGCCAACTTACAGCAACTAACTGAGGACATTTTATAATCATCTTGCAACATTATCAGATGAAAAACCCCGTCCAAGAAGGAACTCTACATGTTTCAATATAACAAGCTGTTGAAGGCTAATTCATTGTGGTATCCTCTCAATTACACGAGCAAACCCATCAGTATCAATCTTGAGCTTCAACTTAAAGAAATACTGTTGAATTTCCACCTGTTGCTTAGCCACATAAGAATCTTATTTAAAAATATACGGAAATCTCTTACAATTGTGAGTTCATAAGAATTCTCTTACAACTTAAAGAAATACTGTAGATAGGGGCGTTCATGAAAATTCGAAAATCTGAACCAAATCGAAAACCAAATCAAACCGACCAAAAAAATCGATACTTTTTTGTTTGGTTTGGTTTTAGTTTTGAAATTTAAAACCCGGTCAAATTTGGTTTGGTTTTGGTTTTAATTAAAAAAATCGAACCAAACCGAATATAGGAGTAGCTATTTTAAATTTATTATTACACACACACACACACACACACACACATATATATATATATATATATATATATATATGTATGTATGTATGTATGTATGTATGTATGTATATATATATATATGTATGTATGTATGTATGTATGTATGTATGTATGTATGTATACTTTTATACAAAGTTTTAAAATTTTTATAGTAAATAGTAATCGTTTTCACTTTTAGTACGATTCTTCACATTTACATTCTAGTTTAATTGGTAGTTTTCTTTTATTAAGTGTAAGAATCTATTTCATGTTAAAAAAAAATATTATATATATATATATATATATATATATATATATATATATATATATATATATATGTGTGTGTGTGTGTGTGTGTGTGTGTGTGTATGTATGTATGTATGTATACTTTTATGCAAAGTTTTAAAATTTTTATAGTAAATATTAATTGTTTTCACTTTTAGTACGATTCTTCACATTTACATTCTAGTTTAATTGGTAGTTTTCTTTTGTTAAGTGTAAGAATCTATTTCATGTTAAAAATAATATATTTTTAATCGACTCCTTAAATTATTCATCACTATTTGATTCAATTATCATCAATATATCTTGGTAAATAATAGATTTCTCAAAGGTCAATTGATTTGATAGTGTTACGTTGAAAATGTGGTCGCCGAAGTGTGTGTTTGGTAGTGTATGTCTTATATTGAGAAAAAATCGATAAATAACCGAAAAAACCGAAACCGGCATAAACTGAATCGAGAAAAAACCGGCATAAACTGAATCGAGAAAAAACTGACTTAATTGGTTTGGTTTGATTCTAATATTTGAAAAACCAACTTACTTGGTTTGGTTTCTTTTTAGGGAAATATCATTCCAAACCGAACCATGAACACCCCTACTCGTAGAGATATACATCTCCTTTTAATAAATTAAGAGCGTTTTTTATCAATTTTGGGTGTCAATGGTTCGGTTTGGGTGTCAATGGTTCGGTTATAATCCAAATAAGCCACATATGTTATAATCCAAGTAGTAAGGGTGTCAATGGTTCGGTTTGGTCGGTTATTTTATAAATTTTGTACCATACCAATTTTTCGGTTATTTTATTACTATAACCAAAATTAGACTTTTTGAAACTATCCCAATTGTATCGGTTCCTCTTCGGTATCGGTACGGTTCGCTTAATTTTTAGTATTTTTTAATAAATATAATATAAAAGTCACTAGTGAAAATAGAATGCAATAACATACATACTTTTATAGGACTTAACAACTCTCTAGATATTTTTACATTTTAAAGGGTGATGAATTAAGAAAATATAAAATATGGCTAGAGTATAGATCCATCAACTACTCAATAACAACATAAAAGAAACTAAACAAATTAATATAAAGAAAATATAAACCACACGAGTGGAAAGATATTAACCAAGCTGGGACTGAGACTCAAGAAAAAAAGTCTATAGAAGATTAAATATTCAAAAAATATATTAAATCATATGAAAGGAAACATAATCAATACATTGTAGTTTGCTACTCATAACAGCTACAATACCTTGTGTCTCACTAGTGAATATTCTGGAAAAAAAATTAGTTTCAATAGGAGTAGCATAATAGGTTTGGGGATTATGTTTTGCGATTATTACTTGTTGTCTTGTAATTGTTTTCATAATTCCAAGACCAAAGAAAAATTTAATGTTTTATCATTTTTGAACTTAATATATAAATATATTTTTTACATGTAAATTTATTCGGTACGGTTTGATATTTTTTTAGTTTATTTTCATAAAATAAAAACCTACCCTAATTGTCGATACGGTTATAGATTTATATATACAAACCTACGATTTTATTAAAAGAAACCTAAAAATCGATTCGGTACGGTACGGCTCGGTCTGTTTAGTCGGTTTTTAAATATCTATTGACACCCCTACCAAATAGTCACCATTAGTTAAGGCCTTGGCTGCCACGTTTTAGGTTCATCAAACTATACCAAATATCTTAATTAATTGCTTAATCTACTGTTAAGAAATAATAATTACCTAATTATCCATATAATTAAGAATTATCTCCAATTACTTAAAATACTACTTACTTTTAACACATTTTATGTACCCTACTATCATGGTTATGGGGTACCATATAAAATCAATACATACACTATTATTTCATTAAAACATCCATGAAAAAAATATGCATATATTTTCTCAACTTTTAATTTTCCTAATCTCATATAAAAAGTATAAATTTTCGTACGCTTAATTCTTAAGATGGTAAAAAGATAACCTTATTTTCTTGTGAAAAAAATAATATATCTTTACAATAAAGAAAATCTCATAAAATTTTCTCATATTATGTGTATAATTTAAAATATATACGAAAGTAGTAATATTAATAACTATATAAAATTATATTTTCCAAATCATTTTTTTTACAAAATGTTCCACTCAAAATACCATATCAAATATATACATAACGGTATCAAGGTTGTTAAACTTACAAGGTCTTATAATAACATAGTCACGAATCCTCTATAACCTCATGGATTATCTTAGTCTCTTCAAGCTCATATGGTGTAACGACCTGGTCCGTCGTCTCATATATTACAGCCCTGTTTCCCCCATTTATTGCTTCTTCATGTTTCATTATCGACATTGGTTGTGTTGGAGTTAAATTGGATTGGCTTGGATAGGGAATGAGACACTTAGTCTCTTTAAGGAAGGCTTATATTGAAAAAGTCAACCGGATATTGACTATTGAGTTAGAGGGCTCGGATGTGAATTCTGATGATTCGGTTAGCTTCGGGGGATGATTTGTGACTTAGGAGTGCGATCGAAAGTTATTTTGGAGGTCCGGTGCAGAATTAGGCTTGAATTGGCGAAGTTAGTGTTTTGGCGAATTCCGGTTGATCGGTGAAATTTTGATCTGGAGTTCGGAATGGAATTTCGAGAGTTGCAATAGCTCCGTCAGGTGATTTTGGATGTGTGTGTAAAATTTCAGGTCATTCGGAGGTGTTTTGGTCGGATTTTTAATCGAATGCGTAATTCGAAAGTTTTTAAGAAACTTAGGCTTGAATCCGATGTGATTTAATCGTCTTAGTGTTGTTTGATGTGTTTTGAGGATTGGAACAAGTTTGAATGAGGTTTTAGGATGTGTTGGTATTTTTGGTTGAGGTCCCGGGGGCCTCGGGGTGAATTTGGGTGGTTAAACGAGAGCTTTGAAGTGTATTGCAGGTTTAGTTTTTCTATCATCTGGTATTTCCGCTTCTGCGGAAATGGACCGCAGAAGCGGGTGAAGGAGCGCAGAATCAGTTCGTGGCCTGGTGAGGAGATTCCGCAAAAGCGGAATATGGTCCGCAAAAGCGAGTCCGTAGGAGCGGACTGTCAACCGCAGAAGCGGTACTGGGTGATCCGCAGAAGCGGATTTTGGGACGCAAAAGCAAAAATTGTAAACTTTAATGAAAACCGCATACGCGGAGTTTTGGCCGTAGAAGCGGTCCCGCATAAGCGAAAACGGGACCGCAGAAGCGAAAGTCGTTGATGGTAGAAGGGTTTTATATCATTATTTCATCCGCGAGTCTATTCAATTTTTCCTCCATTTTTAACCGCCTTAAGAGCTTTGTGGTAGAGATTGAAGAGGATTTTGACGGGAAGTGATTGGAGGTAAGTCTCGTGACCTAGAAACGTCATTTTATTGAAGAATCAACCTATAATTCTTGGAAATTTGGGTGGAAATTGAAGAACTGTGGCTTGGATTTTTGAAATAAAAATTTGGGATTTGAAGGGGCATTTAGGCTCCGATTTTGGTAAATTTGGTATGTACGGGCTCGTGGCGAGACGAGGTTTCCGATGATGTAAATTTTGTAATTTTTCGAGAAGTGGGCCCGGGGCTCGAGTTTTGCCAACTTTGTGATTTTTGGTGTTTTTCGAATCTCTTCGATTGGGTTATGTTTCTTTGACCTATAGTAATGTATTCCTTGTGATTTTGATCAGATTCGGCACGTGAGGAGGTTGATTCGAGAGTAAAATTCGTAGCGAGCTAGACTTGTGGCCGGCTTGAGGTGAGTAATAGATGTAGATGATGACCTGAGGGTTTGAAACCCCGGTATATCACACTGTGACGCTATATTGAGGTGAGACACGTACTCTATAACGAGTGCGGAGTCATTTGTGATGGGGGACTATGAATTAGTCCGCCCCGAGAGATGTTCATACTGTGTTCTTGCCTAGAGATTGATAGGTAAATATCCTACTTGGATTTTATGAACGTATTTGGGTTGTGTGCCGATTATTTGAATCCTTTAGGGATTACTATCACTGCTTCCATGATACTTAGCATGTTATATGATTTCAGTCCTGAGTTAAACAAACAACAACAACAACAACAACTACCCAGTATAGTCCCACCAAGTGGGATCTGGGGAGGGTAATACGTACACAGTCCTGAGTTAAACACTGTTTCGAAATGTTTAGTCATAATTCTAAGGTTTTAAAACTTAAACTATATTTTCTAATGTCTAGAATTGAGAATTATAACTTGACTTTGACCGTGTGGCTCACATGCATATTCTGGACTGAGTGTGGATTGGGCTGCACGCCGCAGCGATAATATGATGATATTGCGCTTGGGTTGTAGGAGCCCCTCCGGAGTCTGAACCCCCACACTGAGTGCGGGTACCCAAATGGGTCGGGCTGTGCGCCGCAGCGGTCATGTGCATTGCATTGCATTCATGCATTGATATTTATCTGACCTACCTAACATTGTTTTGTTGCCATTTCACTGTTAATTATGCTAAATTTCTAGTTATAGATTTACATTGTGGTATTTTGCGAATTCTCATCTTCAATCATTATATATGCTTATTACTCACTGAGTTGGAAGTACTCACTTTACTCCCTGCACCATGTGTGTAGATTCATGTGTTCCGGAGGCTTAGTAGTGTTGTTGTTGCTCTCCAGATTATCTTAGGAGTCGTCGAGGTAGCTGCCTGGTGTCCGCAGGACCCAACTCCTCCCCTTATCTCTTTTGATTTCGCATCCTAGACTCTTTTATGCTTCGATTTTGCTACTCAGTTGTATTAGAGGCACTAAACTCGTGACCACAGATCTGTTGGGAGTTGCTTTGACAGTTATTCTAGTTTTCCGTGTGGTTTCTATTTACTATCGGATTATTAATCTTGTTAACTGCTAAATTAACTTAATCAACTGGTAACGAGAGTTTGTGTTTGGGTTGAGAGTGTTCAAATGGTCGGGCTTGCGTAGCAATCGTGTTGGGCGCCATCACGACCGGGATTGGGGTCGTGACAAGTTGATATCAGAGCCTAGGTTACTAAGCCTCACGAGTCATGAGCCGGTTTAGTAGAGTCTCGCGGATCAGTACGAAGACGTCTGTATTTATCCTCGAGAGGCTGCAGAACCTTTAGGAAACACTTCATATTCTTGAAACTCTTATCGTGCGGCTTTGTTGATCCGAGAACTAAACTTCCGTATTCTATTCTCTCGCAGATGGCGAGAACCCGTGCTACCGTACGTGCGGACGACCACCATTACCACCCGCTAGAGGCCGTGGTCGTGGTCGAGGCAGACCAGCGAGGGCAGCACCTGCAGATCCACCAGCTACCCCGGTTCAAGACCAGCCTCCAGTTGTAGATGCTCCAGCAGCACCTGTTCAGGCACCGGCAGTGCCTATTGTGATTCCTGGTCTCTAGGAGGCCTTGGCTCAGATACTATCCGTCTGCACCGGCCTGGCTCAAGCAGTCTCAGCCACTACTACAGCAACTACCTCACAGACTGGGGGTGGTCATCAGACCCCCGCTGCTCGCACACCTGAGCAGGTTGTTCAGGGATTGCAGACACCGGGAGCGGTTCCAGCTCAGCCGGTTGCACCAGCAACACGAGCTGTACCAGTGGCACCAACTCCAGCCTATGTGGTTCCAGCTATGCCAGACGATGAGCAACGTCATCTTGATAGATTTGGTAGGCTTCAGCCTTCGACGTTCAGTGGTACTGAGGGTGAGGATGCCCAAGGTTTTCTGGATAAGTGCCAGCGTATGCTTCGCACTACAGGGATCTTAGAGTCGAGTGGTGTGACTTTTACTACCTTCCAGTTCTTAGGGCCTGCATTTACATGGTGGGAGGAGTTTGAGAGGTGTAGGCCTGTTGGAGCAGCGCCCCTCACATGACAGCAGTTCTCCACTCTCTTTCTGGAGAAGTACGTATCGCAGTCTCGCAGGGAGGAGCTGCATCGTCAGTTCGAGTGGTTGATTCAGGGGGACATGTTTGTGACCCAGTACGAGTTGAGGTTTACGCAGTTATCTCGGCATGCTACATGGATGATCCCGACTCATAGGGAGAGGATTAGGAGGTTCATGGATGGCCTCAACTATCCACTCCGCATTTTGATGACCAGGGAGAGGGTTATGAGTTCTTCATTGGAGGAGGTAGTCGACATGGCTCGAGAGATTGAGACGGCTCGCCGTCGGGAGCGTGAGGAGAGAGAGGCCAAGAGGCCTCGAGGTTCAGGTAGCTTCAGTGGTGCTCCGTCTAGGGGCCAGTTCCAGCATGGTAGAGGACGTTCCTTCAGGTCACCCAGAGTACAGTGGGGCTTCTTCGGGCCGTGGTCATCAGGGATTTCAGCAGGGCCAGTCTTCACTTAGTGCCCTTCCAGCTCAGAGCTCTACTCTTGCCTCTTCAACCAAGGTTCTTTAGCAGCGAGGGGTTCTCTTCAGTCTCCTTCTCCAGCACCGGGTAGTTGCTGTGAGTGCGGTGAGTTTGTTCATATGAGGAGACAGTGTCCTCAGCTTTGTGGTGGTTGGTCTTAGCAGAGGGATCAGGCCTCTTCTTCTACTCCATTTACTTCAGCACCCTCCCAGTTAGGTAGGGGTAGGGGCCAGGCAACTAGGGGCCGCCCTAGTGGGGGAGACCAATCTGGCGGTGGTCAGGCTCAATTCTATGCTCTTCCATACAGGAGGGACGCCATTGCATAAGATGTTGTTATCACAGGTATTATCTCAGTCTGCCACAGGGATGCTTCTATTTTATTTGATCCCGGATCTACATACTCTTATGTGTCTTCATATTTTGCCCATCATTTGGGTATGACCCGCGGTTGTATTTCTTTGCCCGTGCACGTATCCACCCCGGTAGGCGATACTATTATTATGGATCATGTATATCGATCTTGTCTGGTGGCTATTGGGGGTCTGGAGACCCGGGTTGACTTGTTGTTGTTGGGCATGGTAGATTTTGGTGTGATTCTGGGTATGGATTGGCTATCTCCGTACCATGCTATTCTAGACTGTCATGCCAAGACAGTTACGTTGGCTATTCCGGGTGTTCCGAGGATTGAGTGGCGTGGGATGACTGACTATGTTCCTAGCAGGGTGATTTCCTTCCTAAAGGCCCAGCGGATGGTTGGGAAAGGTTGTCTATCATACTTGGCTTTTGTGAGATATGTTGGAGCTGAGACTCCTAGTCTTGATCATGTCCCCGTTGTGAGGGATTTACCATATGTGTTCCCAGCAGACCTGCCGGGCATGCTGCCGGATAGGGACATTGATTTTGGTATTGATCTGGTGTCGGGCACTCAGCCGATCTCCATTCCTCCGTATCGTATGGCACCAGCGGAGTTAAAGGAACTAAAGGATCAGCTTCAGGAACTCCTAGATAAGGGGTTTATTCGTCCTAGTGTGTCACCGTGGGGTGCACCGGTCCTATTTGTGAAAAAGAAGGATGGCACAATGAGAATGTGCATTGACTACGGGTAGTTGAACAAGGTGATAATGAAGAACAAGTATCCACTACCGCGTATTAGTGATTTGTTTGACCAGCTCCAAAGGGCAAGGGTATTCTCTAAGATTGATCTCCATTCAGGCTATCCCCAGCTGAAGATTAGGGATTCTGATATTATGAAGACGGCTTTCAGGACAAGATATGGACACTATGAGTTTCTAGTTATGTCTTTTGGGCCAACTAATGCCCCAGCCGCGTTCATGCATCTTATGAATAGTGTATTTTGGCTGCATCTGGATTCATTTGTTATCATTTTTATTGATGATATCCTGGTATACTCACGTAGCTAGGAGGGGCATGCTCAGCATTTGAGAGTGGTATTACAGAGATTGAGGGAGGAGAAGCTTTATGCAAAGTTCTCCAAGTGTGAGTTCTGGCTTGGTTCTGTGGCTTTTCTGGGGCACATGGTGTCCAGCGATGGTATTCAGGTTGATCCAAAGAAGATAGAGGAGGTTCAGAGTTGGCCTAGATCGTCCTCAGCCACGGAGATTCGGAGTTTCCTCAGTTTGGCAGAATATTATCATCGGTTCGTCCAGGGTTTTTCATTTATTGCTTCGCCCTTGACCAAATTGATGCAGAAGGGTGCACCATTTGTATGGTCAGACGAGTGCGAGGAGAGCTTTCAGAAGCTCAAGACAGCTTTGACCATAGCTCTAATGTTAGTTTTGCCATCAGCTTCAGGTTCTTACATCGTGTATTGTGATGCTTCGAGAATTGGGATTGGATGCGTGTTGATGCAGGAGGGTAGAGTTATTGCATATGCTTCTCATCAGTTGAAGACTCATGAGAAGAACTACCCCGTACATGATTTGGAGTTGGCTGCTATAGTTCATGCTTTGAAGATTTGGAGGCACTACTTATATGGCGTATCTTGTGAGGTGTATACCGATCATCGCAGCCTTCAGCATTTGTTCAAACAGAAAGATCTTAATTTGAGGCAGCGGAGGTCGCTTGAGTTACTCAAGGACTATGATATTACCATATTGTATCACCCAGGGAAGGCCAATGTAGTGGCTGATGCTTTGAGCTGGAATGCGGTGAGTATGGGTAGTTTGGCGTACATTCCAGTTGGGGAGAGGCCCTTTGCAGTTGATGTCCAGGCTTTGGCCAATCGGATAGTGAGACTAGATATTTCGGAGCCTAGTCGGTGTTGGCTTGTGTGGTTTCTCGGTCTTCCCTGTATGACCGCATTACAGAGCGCCAGTATGATGATCCGCATTTGCTTGTCCTTAAGGACAGGGTCCAGCATGATGATGCCAGAGATGTGACTATTGATAATGAGGGTGTGTTGAGGATGCAGGGCCGGATTTGCGTGCCCAATGTGGATGGGCTTCGGGAGTTGATATTAGAGAAGGCCCAGAGCTCGCGGTATTCCATTTATCCGGGTGCCGCGAAGATGTATCAGGATTTGAGACAGCATTACTGGTGGAGGAGAATGAAGAAATTGTGAGTCATGTAGCTCAGTGTCTCAATTGTCAGCAGGTGAAATATGAGCATCAGAGGCTCGGTGGTGTACTTCAGCGCATGGATATTCTCGAGTGGAAGTGGGAGAGGATTACTATGGATTTTGTGAGTGGTCTCCCTCGGACATCGAGGAAGTTTGACTCGATTTGGGTGATTGTGGATCGGCTGACCAAGTCCGCGCATTCATTCCGGTGTGTACTACCTATTCTTCGGAGCGGTTAGCAGAGATTTTCATCCGGGAGATTGTTCGGTTGCATGGGGTCCCAGTTTCCATTATCTCAGATAGAGGTACTCAGTTTACTTCCCAGTTTTAGAGGACTTTTCAGTGAGAGTTGGGTGCCCAGGTAGAGTTGAGCACAACGTTTCATCCTCAGACGGACGGGCAGTCCGAGCGTACTATCCAGATATTGAAGGACATGTTGCGTGCCTGTGTTATTGATTTTGGAGGTTCTTGGGCTGAGTTCCTACCACTGGCAGAGTTTGCCTACAACAACAGCTATCCGTCCAGCATTCAGATGGCACTGTAAGAGGACTTATATGGGAGACGTTGTAGATCTTCGGTTGGTTGGTTCGAGCCCGGCGAGGCTAGGCTATTGGGGACAGAGTTGGTCCAGGATGCCTTAGATAAGGTGAAAGTGATCCAGGAGAGAATTCGTACAGCTCAGTCGCGTCAGAAGAGTTATGCGGACAGGAAGGTTCGAGATTTATCTTATATAGTGGGCGAGAAGGTCTTGTTGAAGGTTTCGTCTCTGAAGGGCGTTATGAGGTTCGGAAAGAAAGGAAGTTGAGTCCGCGGTTCATTGGTCCTTTTGAGATACTCATGCAACCTGATCCACTATTGTATATGTTGCGCGCACAACCCGTTACAGATATACATAGCTTACCATAATCACAACCACAAACCTCGGTAGAGGATCAATCATAAAATACTCTATCCCGGTCAGGGAACTCAACAATACAAGTATACTCAACCCGGCAAGGGAGAAACAGCCATAACCAATATCAATTCGAATTTTTATCCTTTCTACTATCACGATTTCTAATTCATAATTAACTTCTATGAAAATAAGTTAAACATTTGCTCAATATCACAAGTCTACTCACTATTGCATCCATAGTATTATTTAAGAACACAACATATGTCAATTTAAGATTCACGGTCTCTCGATACCGACGTATAGATACTCATCACCATGCCTATACATCATAATCCACAAGAAACACATAGCAAATATGACTCAACTCCTAATCCCTCAAGCTAAGGTTAAACCGAACACTTACCTCGATGCTTTGAATTCAACTCAAGTCTCAATTATTGCTTTACCCCTCCATTCCACCACCAATCCTCTCGAATCTAGTCACACGTTACTTAATTACACCAATAAACGCCAAATGAATCAATTTGAATGCATAAAAATGAATTTCCCAAAATTTTGCCCAAAAATTCCAAAATTTCCCCCGGGCCCACGTTGTCAAAACCCGAGGTCCGAACTAAAACCTAGCTACCCATTCCCCCATGAACCCAACTATATGATTTGTTTTGAAATCGAACCTCAAAATGAGGTCCAAATCCCTAATTTTTGAAAAACCTACGTCCTACCCAAAGTACCCAATTTTCCCATGAAAATCGTTGATTTGAAGTTGAAATTATGTTAAAAGATGTTAAGGAGTGAAGAAAATGAGTTAGAAATCACTTACCAATCGTTTTGGAGAAGAATGGTTGTTTGGAAAATCGTCTCTTATGTTTTGGGTTTTTGAAAAGTGTAAAATAACTAAAATTCCCGTTTATTTATATCCATCTGAAGCTCCCTGTGCGGACCGCGGCCGTACAGGCCTCCCTGAAGACCTGTAGATCATAGCCTTGTGCGGGCCTCACAAAGCCGACCGCGGCCGCACAACATCCACCGCGGACCGCTCAAAGGCGACCGTGATCGCGACCGCACGCGATTTCTCGCGGACCGCGCTAGAGGGTT
This sequence comes from Nicotiana glauca, assembly GCA_026770625.1. NCBI lineage: Eukaryota > Viridiplantae > Streptophyta > Magnoliopsida > Solanales > Solanaceae > Nicotiana > Nicotiana glauca. Next base: position 105,398 of record MU759301.1, on the reverse strand, counting down.
CAGGGACCTGCAATATTTCCTGAACCTGCAACATCTGATCTTTTAAGTCTAAGGCATCCCGGAACCTACTCGAAACTCACCCCATCCCTCGAATCTCCAACCCAAGTGTGAACACTACCTCAAAAACGTCCTACGAGCATATTCATGTGATCAAATCACCAATATAACATCATGAACATCGAATTAAGCTTCAAAATCCATGATTTCTTCCAAGTTTCAAAAAACATCAAAATTTTCCATTTCAAGTCCGAAACACGTATAACGACGTCCATTTTCAACCAAATTTTACAAAAAGTGCTTAAACCATATATAAGACCTGTACCGGGCAGCAGAACCAAAATTCGGGCCAGATACCATCACTTTCTAATCAGTTTTCATTTCCAATTTCCTAAAACATTTTCAGAAAATAATTTTACTCAAAAATTTATTTCTCGGGCTGTGCAAGCTAACACACGGCTGGGCTCAGGAACATGCAACCTCACAAATTGATTAGCCAAAGCCTGAACATCCAAGGCAAGTGGTCTCTCACCGATTGGAATATAAGCGAGACTGCCCATATTGGCTGACTTCCTACTCAAAGCATCGGCCACCATATTGGCCTTTCCCGAATGATATAAGATGGTGATATCATAGTCCTTTAATAGCTCCAACCACCTTCCCTGCCTTAAGTTTAGCTCCTTCTGCTTGAAAAAATACTGCAGACTCTTGTGATCCGTGAACACCTCACACTCCACGCCATACCGATAATGCCTCCAAATCTTCAACGCGTGAACAATGGCTGCCAAGTCCAAATCATGAACTGTATAGTTCTTCTCATGAATCTTCAACTGCCGCGAAGCATAGGCAATGACCTTGCCATCTTACATCAACACAGCACCAAGTCCAATACGAGAGGCATCACAATAAACTGTATAAGGCCTTGAACCTGTGGGCAAAACCAACACCGGTGTCGTAGTCAAAGCTGTCTTGAGCTTCTGAAAGCTCGCCTCACAGTCGTCTGACCATCTAAATTGGGCACCCTTCTGGGTCAACCTAGTCATCGGGGCTGCAATAGACGAAAAACCCTCCACAAACCGAATATTGTAGCCTGCCAATCCTAAGAAACTCCAGATCTCTATAGTTGATGCTGGTCTAGGCTAGTTCTTGACTGCCTCAGTGTTCTTTGGATCAACCTGAATACCCTCTGCTGATACAACATGACCTAAGAATGCAACTGAACTCAACCAGAACTCACACTTCGAAAACTTAGCATACAATTGACCATCCCTCAAAGTCTGAAGGACCACTATAAGATGATGTTCATGATCCTCCCAGCTGCGGGAATAGATCAAAATATCATCAATGAAGACTATCACAAACGAATCCAAGTAAGGCCTGAACACTCGTTTAATCAAATCCATAAAAGTTGCTGGGGCATTTGTCAACCCGAATGACATCACCAAGAACTCATAATGCCCGTACCGAGAGCGGAAAGCTTTATTAGGGACGTCGGATGCCCTAATCCTCAACTAATGGTAGCGAGATCTCAAGTCAATCTTCGAAAATACCTTGACACCCTGAAGATGATCAAACAAATCATCAATCTTCGGCAATGGATACTTATTCTTCATTGTAATCTTGTTCAACTGCCGGTAATAAATGTGAGCACGTGATTTTTGCCCTATATGAATTACTCCCATAAATTCAAAACAAAACAACTTCTTTTCATTATTTGCAATTTACGGATTTTGGTGGCATTTCTTGTTAATTGTTTGCATTTGTTTGTGCACGTTTATTATTGTTTAAATCATGAGAAAATACAAAAAATACTTGACATTTGTTTAAGATTTAATTTCATATTTTAGGGTTAATTAGTAGTTAAGAAAAAATAAAGAAAATAACAAAAAAGGGACTTTTTGCATTTTTAGTTTTAATTTGTCTTAATTTGTGTTTAATTAAAAATTAGGGTATTTGGAAATTAGAAAATGTAATAATTTTAGAAGTAAATTTGGTTTTATTTAAGCATTTCATAAAAATCAGGAAAATATAAATAATACATAAAATAAATACAAAATAAAAAAAGAGAATAAAGAAAAGAGAACAAAGAAAACACTTAAAGAATTAAAATGTTTGGACCATGGATGTTTCAGCCCAAAGAGACCCAAAATCACACCCATTTTCCCAGCCCAATTTCCCCAACCCGGCCTGTCCTCTTCAAGTTGAAACGACACCGTTTTGGCGTCAAGGGATCCTGTCCGTTCATCTTCCTCAATCTAACGGTCCTCATTTATTCAAAATATTTAATAAAATTGTCTGAAAATATTTCCAAGCCCTAAAACATCTCTTACCTTCCTCGTACCCCCACCTCCCTGTAACACCGGCGTTACCACCATCGTCCCTCCGCCCTAGATTCGCCGCCAAAAATCGCCCACGGCGGCGGAGAACAACCAAACTTGCCCAAATTCACACCATGTCATCTCCTTCATCTCCCCGTCCCATATCCGGCATTGTTTCCCTCCAATTCCCAACCAAACGCCCCAAATCTTTCAAACCCTAGGCGCCACCACCACCGTGCACGGCGGCTCCACCACAAACCGGCCTCAAATTAACACCAAACACCCTCCTCAATTCCCTCAGCCCAAATCTGCAATTATTTTCCCTCAAATGTCGACCAAGCCCTTCGAATCTTGAATCGAAGTTTTCCAACTAAAACCCTAAGTTCCCCCAAAACCTCACTTTCCTCATGACAGGCTCATCTTCAGAAGCATTCAAGCCTCACCAGGACTGATAGATTGTTGAAATTAAATGGGGGGGCAGAGTCTTAGTTTTTCTTTCTAATGAGTAAGTTTCCTTTACCTTTTCTTTTTCATTATCCAAGTTAATTATTTCTTCATGTCTGTCTTCTTTTTCTGATTAGGTAATATAGAGTTAGATTTTATCAATGTTGAGTGCGTGGGCCTGTTTCTGATTTGTTTGATCTTCTTGTTAATTCGGTTAAGGTTAAATGCTTTATATTTTGGGTTTCAGCATATTAGTTTAGTTTAAATGTGTTTTGCTTAATTAGGTTAATTGATAAAAGTTTTAAGTTTTCATGTGTAATTAGAGCCTGTTTCGATGAGTTTTATTCTGTGTTTTAAACCTGTAATTTGATTTAGTTGTCAAGTAAATTCCATTAATATGTTTAACTAGATTAGATTTAATTCCATAACTAGTTCATTTGTTCAGTTAGTTTGATATAGGAGACTGTTGATTGATTTTAAACCTTAGTTGGCTACCCATAGTTAAGTGAATTGATTGGTTATAGCTGATAACTTTAAATTAGGATAAAAAGAGCCTGGGATTTCAGTTTGGTTGGGTTAGTAATTTTAGGGTTATTCAGGGGTAGTTTGGGCATCTAAAATGGGCTGGTTTGTTAAGGATTAGTAATTTCATAATCAAAATAAGGGTAGTATAGGTATTCCATAGGTAGGAAAACACCCTAGGTCCTTCTAGAAGGGGGTCTTGGTGTAAGTTTCTGCATTTTTATTGCAGTAACTTGGGCAACAAGCCATAAAATTAGGGATTAAGGTATATTTTCTAAAAATAAAAAGGGGAAAGTGATTAGAAACTTCCAGAACTTTCTGCCCCTATTCTTGCCTATAAAAGGGAGGCCTAGTGCCTTGATAAAGAGGTTTGGAAGCCACAAAAAAAATTCCCCCAGAAATACTCTTCAAGTTTCATAGATCTGAAATTTGAATTTCAAATCCAAACTCTTTAGATCTTAGATTCTGCCCCAAAAATAAATAAAAAAACAATCAGAAAAATGTAATAGAAAATCAAAAAGAGCATTGTTTCATCGCATTTTTTAGGTTAATTGGAGTTTTAGGCATTGATTCTAGTTCCAAGCTTGATTCTTATTACTGAAACTTCAGAAGTGGTTTAGCTTCAATTTCGAGTTGAATTTGGGTCATTTGAGTCAAGTTTTGGTATGTTTGCTGGTTATATGGTTTGTTGGATTTCGTTTGCATTTTGAACCTGGGTTTGAGGCTGATTTTGAGCTGTTGTGACATGTTGTTTGCCTTTGGTTCAACAAATTGCTGCTGACCCTCCTCTTCTCCTTTATGTCATTGTAATCCACGTACTTTCTCATGCTCAAGTGATGCTGAAGATTGCCTTCACCTGTAGACCACAAGTTTGAAGTATAAATGATAAAGGAATACATGCTTGCACCTGAACTTTACTGTTATTGCTTAATTTAGACTTTTCGTGTGACTGATTCGTTTGAACCATAATTTCAGTTGTATTAATGAGAATATGGATTGTCAATGGATTGTTAATAGATTATTAATGGATTTTCAGTACTAGTTCGATTATCTAGGGCTGTGTTGAACTTCAGTGTGTGTTTAAGCACAGTTAATTAAGCTGACATTGGATGTTTAAATCCCTGTTATCGCATGTCCATAGTTAGATATTCATTGATGTTCAAATATCTAATATTCGTTGTGTTAGTTTTGATTGGAAATGTTCTGTACGTAGAAGTTCCCTTGAAATCATATATTTCCCTTTTGTAATCAATAATTGGGCATCTGATTGTTAGGAGCAGTTAACAGAGAGTCAAATATAGTGTCATATGAATCTGAGGATTAAATTGGAACAATATGGACTGAAACGTTGGACCGCTAGCTTAACTGATTGTGCCTCGAATCAATATTAACAAAAATCAATTTCAAAGTCAATTACTTCTTAGATTAGCCCAACATTTGGTTGATTTGGTCTTTGATTTAAATACATATATGTAATAGCCCATTAAGATGTTAGCCAGTCCAGGAATGAAACTGGCATCCGCTATTGGGCTTATCACAGGCCCAGGCCACCTGACCATCTGCAATCAAAATTTGGACCTCTTATTGGGCTGTTCTTCATGGACTAGGTTGAATCAGTCTCGAAGCCCAAACGTGCTGGAGGCTTAAATAATTACTGAAAATTGTAGGCCATAATTGATAAAAGGAAAAATGAAAGGAAATAACACAAAACTGGGCCTTCGGGTTAGGTAGCGGGTCCAAACTAAAAGGCTTGACCTTTTGTTTGAACCCGGACTTGAACTTGAAGTCCGAATTTTATAATATTAATTAGCTAGGACTTTTTCTTTTATTATTAGAGACAAATAAAAATAGAAAATTATAGTTTACTTTAGGACTTGCCTTTTAAATAAAAATGAGACGTGCTGCTCCAAATAAAATGACAAATTGTGTGGCCCTCTTTAATTACTTTATTAAAATACTTATAATTCGGGACGTACCATTTAGCAAATTTTCACGGCCTCCCGCAAAGATAATAACCCGTTAATCGCTTTAGGCGCGCTTTTTAATAATTTTACCTTCTTATATTCGGGTGTGCATTTCATGCGACCCAAATCAAAATCCCAAAATATTGAATAAAATGTGTCGAGGATCCGGGTGCATTTCATATGAGGTGATCCGAAAACATATTTTAAACTACGTTCAATTTCTTAAGAATTATTTAAAAGCGGAAAATAATTCTGAAAATTGCACAATAGGATAACATGTATTAAAATCAGATTGTAGCTAAATATAGCAGTTGAGTGACCGTGCTTGAACCACGGAACTCGGGAGTGCCTAACCCCTTCTCCCGGGTTAACAGAATTCTTTACCCGGATTTCTGGTTCGCGACTGTAATACAGAGTCAAACCCTTTCCTCGATTCGGGATTCAAATCGGTGACTTGGGACACCATAAATCTCCCAAGTGGCGACTCTGGATCTCTTAATAAACGAATCCCATTTCGATTGTCCTTTAACTAAAAAAAACTCCTTTTATTATACCCTTCCCCATGGTGTAGTAGCGAAAAAGGAGGTATGGCAATAAATACATATTCTCATTGATCCGTCCTTCTTCTTAACAAACAACATCGGCGCACCCCAAGGCGAGACACTAGGTCTAATGAGGCCTTTCTCAAGCAAGTCTTGTAACTGCTCCTTCAACTCAGGCGAGGCCATACGATACGGCAGGATAGATATAGGATGAGTGCCCGGAGCCAAATCAATGCAAAAGTCAACATCCCTGTTGGGCGGCATACCCGGCAGGTCTGAAGGAAATACCTTTAGAAACGCACGGACAACGGGCAAAGAATCAATAGAAGGAACCTCGGCACTAGAATTACGAGCATAGTCCGAGTAGGCCAAAGACCCCTTCTCGACTATACGCCAAGCCTTCATATATAAGATAACACTACGGGTGGAATGACCAAGAGTCCCTCTCCACTCTAAACGAGGTAAAACCGGCAAGGCTAAGGTCACAGTCTTAGCATGACAATCCAAGATAGTGTGGTAAGGTGATAACCAGTCCATCCCCAATATGACATCAAAATCGACCATGTCCAGAAGAAGCAAATATACACGAGTCTCAAGACGCCCAATCATAACTATACATAAACGATGGACTCGATCTACCATAATAGAATCACCCATCGGTGTAGACACATAAATAGGAGTACTCAAAGAATCACTAGGCATGACCAGATACAGTGCAAAATAAGATGACATAAAGGAGTATGTAGATCCTGGATCAAACAAAATCAAAGCATCTCTACTACAAACCAAATAGTACATGTGATAACTGCATTAGAAGCCTCAGCCTCGGGCCTGGTTGGGAGAGCATAACATCGGGGCTAGGCCCTACCACCCTGAACTAACCCTGAACTACATCTCTGGGACGACCTGCTGCTGGCTGGACTCTACCTTTAGCAGCCTGAGCTCCGCCTCTAATGCATCTACCTCCACCTCTAACACCTCTACCCTCACCTCTAGCTAGCTGGGTGGGCTGTGGAACACTCGATGCCTGAACCATGGCACGGGAACCCTGATGCTGAGAGTTGCTCGATGCTCGAGGTCAATACCTAGCAATGTAACCCATATCACCACAAGTATAACAAGCCCTCAGTTGCTGAGATTGCTGACCCTGACGACCTGAATGACCACCCCAAAAACTCTGGAGCGGCGGTGCACTGATAGGAGCTGGTGGTGCACTGTCGGACTGTTGATCAGAATACTACTTATGGGAACCACGACCACCTGAAGCATCATGAGAAACCTGAAGTGCTGACTGAAAAGGCCTAGGAGGATGGCCTCTGTCATATGAGTCTCTGCCTCCAGAAGATGTACCACTTAATCTGCCTGAACGACGAGGCCTCATGTTAGACCCCCGACCACCCCCGGCGATAGAACCATCTCAACTCTCCTGGCCACATTGGCCGCCTCCTGAAAAGAAATCTCACTCCCCGCCTCCTTGGCCATCTAAAGTCAAATAGGCTGGATAAGTCCCTTAATGAACCTCCTTACCCCTTCTCTCTCGGTGGGAAGTATGATAAGAGCATGACAAGCCAAGTGGATGAATCTGGTCTCATACTGAGTAATAGTTATAGAACCCTGCTAGAGACGTACAAACTGCCTCCGATAAATATCTCTCTAAGTGATAGGGAGAAACTTCTCCAAAAATAACTGAGTAAACTGCTCCCAAGTCAAAGTTGGTGATCCGGCTGGTCTAGCCAAGCAATAATCTCTCCACCAAGTCTTGGTGGATCCAGACAAGCAAAAAGTAGCAAAATCGACCCCATTGGTCTCCACTATCCCCATGTTCCTGAGAACTTCATGACAAATGTCTAGATAATCTCGGGGATCTTTAGAAGATGCACCACTAAAAGTAGTAGTAAAGAGCTTGGTGAACCTGCCCAACCTCCACAAAGCATCGGCATACATAGTTGCTCCATCACCGGTCTGAGCTACCACACTCGGTTGAACTGCTCCAACTGGCTGAACGGCTAGAGTTAGAAACTGGGGAGCCAACTGCTCCGGAGTGTGAGTAGCAGGAGTTTGGGCTCCTCCCACAGCATGAGATACGGCTGGGGCTACAGGAAGCAAACCTACTCGGGTTACACTCTCCATAAGGCCCAATAGACCGACCAAAGCGTCCTGGAGTACTGGGGCAGCAATGAACCCCTATGGGACCTGAGACAGGCCCACCGGAACTGCCCGGGCCAGAACCTCATCATCAAAGTTAACCTAAGGCTCCACCGCTGGCATTGCTACTCTAGCTGAGCTCTTCCCCTACCTCAGCCTCTAACACGGCCTAGGCCTCGCCCCTACCCCTCGTGGGAGCTGCTGCGGGGGCTCGAGCTGCTGGTCAGTGGATGAGGAAGCACGTGTTCTTGCCATATGCGAAAGAACAGAGTAGAAGTTCAATTAGCATTGAGAAACAAAACTGCACAACATGAAACAATAGATGTGAAATTTTTCCTAACTCTGTAGCCTTTGGGGGATAAATACAGACATCTCCGTATTGATCCCTCCAGACTCTACTAAGCTTGTCTGTGAACTGTGAGACCTATGTAACCTAGAGCTCTGATACCAACTTGTCATGACCCGGATTTTTCCCTTCGAGAGTCGTGATGGCTCCTACTAGTGTGAGCTAAGCAAGCCGACTGTTTGGACAAATTACCTTTTACCCATTTTATATCCTTTAACAATTATAAAGCAATAACGTGTAGACAACGAAATTTATAACAAGCGGAAGAAAAGCAATAAAGCTATCCGAGTATATATCCAATACAACTATCTGAACACTGACTACCCAGAACTGGTGTCATAGCTTTACAAACGGTCTAAGAGTACTACAAACAAAGTCCGAAAGATAAATAGTACACTGTTTCTGAAATAAGTAAAAAAAACAAGATAAAAGGATTAAGGAAGACGTCAGGGCTTGCGGACACCTACATGACTACCTTGGATCTCCGTATGGACTGAAGGTAGCCACCCAAGCTAAGGTCCAAAAGTTGATTCTCCGGGATCTACACACAGTGCATAGTATAGTATCAGTAGAACCGACCACATGTGTCGGTAAGTACCTAGTCTAACCTCGGCAAAGTAGTGACGAGGCTAGGACCAGACTACCAAATAAATCTGTGCAGTTTTACTATATACAGCAAAAAAGAAGAACAATAATATACAGTCAAGTAGGGGAGGGGGAAACATGTTGCGCGGACAACATCAATTAAGAATAGAAAGACAACAAGCAATTAAAAAGGAACAACATATCTTAGATATCAACAAAAATATCAGGAATTAATAAGTGTATGACATCACCCTTTGTGCTTTTACTATTGTCCTCAACAAAGAAACTAATATAAATTGCACATCATCACTGTTCGTGCTTTTACTCTCGTCCTCACCATATAACCAATATAATCGACACTGAATTATGCATCGTGCTGCACGATATCACCATTTGTGCTTTACAATCTTCCTCACAAATCATACACGACATCATTCTTCGAGCTTTATCACTCTCTCACCAAAACAATACACGGCATCACCCTTCGTGCTTTAACACTCTTCCTCACCCAAACAACAATCGCAAACAATAGGGCAAGGAAGTAAATGAAATTACAATATGAATCCTGGAAAGGGAACAATAGCTCAACAATCATGTCCCATCAAGGGACAACATGAAAACAACCTCAACATCCCGACAAGGGAGATAGCACTAAGAGCAACAATATCCCGACAAGGGATGCAATATAGTAATTATTTCCTATTTTTCATTTTTACTTCACAACTCATTTTACAACTTGAGACAATGCTCTAAAAGGTTCAGTTACTACTTATACTCTCACATTTCATTATACAACTTGAGCTAACGCTCCTCAATGTTAAAATATCACAATTACTTTCACAACTTTGCCCAATAATAGAAATCATCACCAAGGCATGAATAATACAACAAAGTCAAAATAATCACAATATAAGACTCGCGGGTATGCTTGACACCAACGTATAGATACTCGTAACCATGCCTATACATCGTAATTAACAAATATCACATAGCAAATTGGACTCGAATCCTAATCCCTCAAGCTAAGGTTAGACCAAACACTTACCTCGATGCCACAAACACAATTCAAGTCTCAACTATCGTTTTACTTCTTGATTCCACCACCAATTTGCTCGTATATAGCTACAAGTTACTTAATTACATCAATAAATACTAAATGAATCAATTTTAATCCATGAAAATAAGTTTTCCAAAGTTTTACCCAAAAAATCAAAAATCGCCTTCGGGACTACATGGTCAAAACTCGAGGTTCGAACCGAAACCAGATTATCCATTCCCCCATGAACCCAAATATATAATTTATTTTGAAATTGGACCTCAAATCTAGGTCCAAATCCCCAAAAATTGAAACCCAAAACGCCTAATTTTTCCCATAAAAACTATTGATTTTGAGTTGAAATCATGTGAAAAGATGTTGAGGATTGAAGAATCGTCAAATCATGGGTCTGGATCCGTTTATCTAAAATATTGATCGAAATCAATTTAAATTCATTTTAAATTCAAAATTCATTATTTTTCATAGATCTTCACATATTGGCTTTTCGGCTACATATCCGAACTGCGCACGCAAATCGAAGTGAGACAGAAAGAGGTTTTTAAGGCTTCAAAATATAGAATTTGCTTTTAAAACAAGTGTTGACCTTTTGGGTCATCACAATGTGTCATGGAACCTCCTTTTTTATTTGTTGCTTTCAATCTCACCCCATTCATTTGTCTTTTAAATATTTATTTTTCTGTGGTTGGTAAATTGATATTTTCTTGTGGATGAGTCTACCTTATGATTTATGCAACTAAATGTGTTCGATTCCTTTTGGCACTATAATCTTTTTCTCTCTTTTTTCCCTGTTGTCCTAGAGTAAGTCGTATCATTTGTATATAATATACAGTCAAGACCTTTCTATAACAACATCCTGATATAACAACACCTCACTATAAATATTAAGTTTTTCCGGAACTAAATTTTAACTTTTGTTATAATATATATTTTTTATAACAGAAATTCGCTATAACATCCAGAAATATTTGGAACAAACGAGACTATTATAGAGAGGTTTCATTGTATATAGATTCATATCATACTTTCTGGTCCTATTTCTTCAAATGTGCCTTTTTGTACTTTAGTCTATAGATTTCATGGAGGGAAATGACATCGAAAAAATAACAATAATAACACTGCAATAATATTATTCGTAAGAAGATACACGAATTGGCTTGAGTCGTGCTGGGCATTGTCCTAAGAAACTATTTCAGCAATGTAAAATATTTCTCCATGATTAAACAAGACCATCTCTAATTTATTTAGAGAATACATGAATCAACAAAATATTAATAATAAATCCAGCAAGTTTGGAATGAGGAAATAAATACAGGTTATAAAAGAAACTAGAACACAAAAAAGGCTACATGTAATTGAAAAAAGAGAAGGTTTGTAGTGATGATTACTAATCATTAGAAATCATGAGAGAGCAAAGTATTTGTTGGTGTGTTCGGATGGTATAGGAGGAAAAGAAGATAGAAGAATTTCTTCTCTGCTAATGATTAGCTTTTCTTTTTGTTTGATGATTGAAGAATGATGGCCTAATCATGGCTATATATAGGCCTAAGGAAAGCTTCTACACAAGACAAGTGTTTTACTTACTTGTCAAATTTCCTCCATGTAAAGAGACAAGTGTTAAGTCTCCCCTACCACTTGTTTATGGCTTTGCCATTTGGCCATATATTTTCATGCAAAAGGCCACATGGTAGATATTCATGACCACTTGAAAAATTAAAAGAATACATGGTTATTTAGAATTTTTAAAATACTCTCACAATCCCCAATTTTCAAAATTTACAAGAGAAGGATAAAGGAATGGAAGAATAAACTTGCTGGATTTGCATGGTCCAAATGTGTCACGACCCGAATTTTTCACCCTCGGGATTCGTGATAGCGCCTACTAATGTGAGCGAGGCAAGCCAATCCTTTGAACTAATTACTTCATTATCCGATTATTTCCTTTTAATAATTATAAAAGCAATAACGTGTAAACAACGGAAAATTTAGAATAAGCGGAAGAAAGCAATAAAATATCTGAACATGTAACTATTACAATCGATTAAGTCTTAACCATCTAGAACTGGTGTTACAGTGTCACAGACGATCTAAGAGTGCTAAATACAAAGTCTAAAAATAAAAGATATATTGTCTCAGAATCATAGAGATTAAACAGGAAATAAGTTATAGTGGAGACGTCAGGGCCTGTACGCTTGCAGGTCTACCTTGGATCTCCGCGTGGATTGAAGGTAGCCACCCGATCTACGGTCTGAAGTCTATAGCATTGGGATCTACACAAAAGAGTATAGAGTGTAGTATCAGCACAACCGACTCCATGTGCTGGTAAGTGCCTAGCCTAACCTCGGCAAGGTAGTGACGAGGCTAGGACTAGACTACCAAATAAACCTATGCAGTTCAACTATATACAGCAAAAAAGAAATACAGAAATAAACAGTCAAGTGTGGGAGGGGTAGCATGCTGCAGGGAGATATCGATTCCAAATAAAAGACAAGAAGTAAATGAAAGAAACAATATATCTCGGATGTCAACAAGGAACCAGAAATCAACAAATGCACGACATCACCCATCGTGTTTTTATTCTCGTCCTCACCAAAGCAATCATGTAATAAAAATTATGCACGGCATCACCCTTCGTGCTTTTACTCTCTTTCCTCACCGTAATTAATATAATCGGCACAAAATGTTACATTGTGCGTTACGGCATCACCCTTCGTGCTTTACACTCTTTCCTCACAAAAACAATGCACGACATCACCCTTCGTGCTTTACACTCTTTCCTCACAAAAACAATGCATGACATCACCCTTCGTGCTTTAACTCTCTTCCTCACCCAAATAACAATCACAAACAATAGGGAAAGGAAATAAATAAAATTATAACAAGAATTCCAGCAAGGGAACAATATTTCAACAACAAGTCCCTGCAAGGAACAATATCAAAACAACAACAATATCCCGGCAAGGGAGGCAATATAGTGATTCTTTTCTCTTTTTCACTTTTGCTTCACAACTCACTTTACCACTTGATCCAATGCTCCAAAGGGTTCAATTACCTCTTATACTTTCACAATTCGTTATACAACTCGAGCCAACGCTCCTCAATGTCCAAAGGTCACAATCCCTTCTATAAACTTTTCACAACAAATAGAAAATCATCACCAAAGCATGAATAATACAACGAGGTCATGATGATAATCACAATATAAGACTCACGGGCATGCTTGACACCAATGTATAGATACTCTTCACCATGCCTATACGTCATACTCAATAATTATCACATAGCAAATATGACTCAACTCCTAATCCCTCAAGATAAGGTTAGACCAAACACTTAACTCGATGCCACGAACACAATTCACGTCTCAATTATCGCTTTACCCCTCGACACCAGTCCACTCGTATCTAGCCACAAGTTACTCAATTACATCAATAAACGCTAAATGAATCAATTCTAATGCATGAAAATGGGTTTCCTAAAGTTTTACCTAAAAAGTCAAAAATTACCCCCAGACCCACATGGTCAAAACCTGAGGTTTGAACCAAACCCCGATTACCTATTCCCCTACGAACCCAAATATATAATTTGTTTTGAAATCGGACCTCAAATCGAGGTCCAAATCCCTAATTTTTTGAAAAACCTAGGTTCTACCCAAAACACCCAATTTTTCCCATGAAAATCATTGATTTTGAGTTGAAATCATGTTAAAAGATGTTAATGATTGAAGGAAACGAGTAAAAATTAACTTATAATCGATTTGGAAGAAGAATTTTTCTTGAAAATCGCCTTAGGGAGTTTGTGTTTTGAAAGAATGTGAAAAATGGTTGATTTTCGACAAAGTATAAAAGTTGTAGTTTGCATTTATGGGAAATGCGAACATGGATTCGTAATTGCGAACCCCGACCTCTGCTATGTTGGGAATTGCGAAGGGGGTTCTCGCAATTGCGTGCTGGGAAATGCGAACAAAGTGTCGCATTTGCCACAATATAATGAAAGGGTGGGGGGCATCGCATTTGCGATGGAATCCTCGCAATTGCGATGCTGGCTGGCCTGGGATTCTTTCGCATCTGCGATAAGCCTCTCGCATTTGCGATCCAAGCTTCGCAAATGCGAAGCTTGCAGGCCTGCAATGCAACAGTTGAAAATCTGCAATTCCTAGAGTCTAAAATATACCCCGTGGCCTATCCAAAACTCACCCGAGCCCTCGGGGATCCAAACCAATTATGCACACCATCCTAAAAACATCACACAGACTTGTTTGTGCATTCAAATCACTAGAATAACATCAACAACTATGAATTTAGCATCAAAATCATGAAATTTTCTTAAGAACTTTAAACTTTCAAATTTTTCCAAAAACATTCCGATTCACGTCGATTCAAGCCCGTTTCTTACTAAATCTTACAGACTCATCTTACATCACATATAAGACTTGTACCGGATAGAAGAACCAAAATACGGGCCTGATACCATCAAGCTCTAATCGCAATTCATTTCCAAATCTCATAAAAAAATTTAGAAAATAATTTTCTTTAAAAATTCATTTCTTAGGCTTGGGACCTTGGAATTCGATTTCGGACATACAACCAAGTCCCATATTTTCTTACGGATCCTTCGGGGCCGTCAAATCACGGGTTCGGGTTCGTTCATCTAAAATGTTGACCGAAGTCAACTTAATTCATTTTAAAGCCAAGTTTTTATCATTTTTCACAGATTTTCACATATAGACTTTCCGGCTATGCACCCGAACTGTGCACGCAAATCGAAGTGATACTGAATGAGATTTTAAGGCCTCGAAATACAGAATTTAATTTAAAAATAAGTGATGACAACAATCGTTCGTCCTCGAATGGACAGAAGAAGGAAGTACTTGAGTCGAGGAAAAGATGGGGATAACGGCTCCGCATATCGGACTCGGACTCCCAGGTTGATGCCTCAGCAGGCTAACCTCTCCACTGAATACGAACAGAAGGAAAACTCTTCGATCTCAATCAACGAACCTGCTGATCTAGAATAGCTACCGGCTCCTCCTTATAAGACAAGTCATTGTCCAACTGGACAGTGCTGAGATCTAACACGTATGATGGATCGTCGTGATACTTCCGAAGCATGGACACATGAAACACTGGATGCACGACTGATAAGCTCGGCAGAAATGAAATTCTATCTGCCACCTCTCTCACTCGATCAAGAATCTCAAATGGGCCAATGAACCTAGGGCTAAGCTTGCCCTTCTTCCCAAATCTCATCACGCCATGAATGCCAAATCATGAACCTTGCGGTCAGCATAGCTCTTTTGCCTGGACTGAGTTGTACGAAGCCTATGCTAAATAATCCTGACCTTGTCCAAGGCATACTGTACTATATCCGTACCCAACAACCGAGCCTCTCCCGGCTTAAACCACCTAACCGACAACCGACACCGCCTACCATATAAGGCCTCATAAGGGGCCATCTGGATACTCGAATGGTAGATGTTGTTGAAGGCAAACCCTGCTAAAGGCAAAAACTGATCCCACGAGCCTCCAAAGTCAATGACACAAGCTCATAGGCATATCCTCCAAAATCTAAATGATCCGCTCGGACTGTCCGTCCGTCTGAGGATGAAACGTTGTGCTCAACTCGACCCGTGTGCCCAAGTCTCGCTAAACTGTGCTCCAAAAATGTGAGGTAAAATGTGTACTTCGATCCGAAATGATAGACACGGGCACACCATGAAGACGAACAATCTCCCGGATATAGATCTCAGCTAACCTCTCGGAAGAATAGGAGACTGCCATATGAATGAAATGTGCTAACTTGGTCAGCCTATCAACAATAACCCACACTGCATCGTACTTCCTCTGAGTCCGTGGGAGTCTAAAAATGAAGTCCATGGGGATACGCTCCACTTCCACTCAGGAATCTGAATCTTCAAGAACAAACCACAGCGCCTCTGATGCTCGTACTTAACATGCTGACAATTCAAACACCGAGCCACATATGCAACAATATCCTTCTTCATTCTTCTCCACCAATAATGCTGCCACAAATCCTGATACATGTTTGCGACGCCCGAATAAATAGAGTATCGGGAGCTATGGGCCTCTTCTAAAATCAACTCTCGAAGTCCATCTACATTAGGCACACAAACTTGACCCTGCAACCTCAAAACTCCATCATCACCCAAGGTAACCTGCTTGGCACCTCCGTGCTGCACCATGTCTCTAAGGACACATAAATGGGAATCATCATATTGCCGATCACGGATGCGCTCCAATAAAGAATAACGAGCGTCCGTGCAAGCTAACACATAGTTGGGTTGAGAAACATCCAACCTCATGAACTAATTGGCCAAAACCTAAACATCCAAAGTAAGCGGTCTCTCACCGACTAGAATATAAGCTAGACTTCCCATACTGGTTGACTTCCTACTCAAGGCATCGGCCGCCACATTGGCCTTTCCTGGATGATATAAGATGGTGATATCATAGTCTTTCAACAGCTCCAACCACCTTCTCTTCCTCAAATTCAACTCCTTTTTCTTGCACAAATATTGCAAACTCGTGTGGTCCGTGAATACCTCGCACGCCATGCCATACAGATAAATCCTCCAGATTTTCAACGCGTGAACAATGGCTTCAAACTCCAAATCGTGAACTGGATAGTTCTTCTCATGAATCTTTAACTGCCGCGAAGCATAGACAATGACCTTGCCATCCTGCATCAACACTGCACCAAGCCCAATACGAGATGCATTACAATAAACTGTATATGGCCCTGAAACTATGGGCAAAACCAACACCTGTGCCGTAGTCAAAGTTGTCTTGAGCTTCTGAAAGCTCGCCTCACACTCGTCCGACCACCTAAACTGGGCACCCTTCTGGGCCAACCTAGTCATCGGGGCTGCGATAGATGAAAACCCCTCTACGAACCGACGATAGTAGCCTGCCAAACCCAAGAAACTCCGGATCTTGGTAGCTGATGTTGGTCTAGGCCAGTTCTTGACTGCCTCAATCTTCTTCAGATCAACCTGAAGGCGTTATTCTAACACAACATGACCCAGGAATGCAACCAAACTCAACCAGAACTCACACTCTGAAAACTTAGCATATAATTGATTATCCCTCAAAGCCTGAAGAACCACTCTAAGATGCTGCTCGTGCTCCTTCCGGCTGTCGAGATACATCAAAATATCATCAATGAAGACTATCATGATCGAATCCAAGTAAGGCCTGAACACCCAGTTCATCAAATCCATAAATGCTGCTGGGGCATTTATCAACCCAAATGACATCACCAAGAACTTATAATACCCGTACCGAGTGCGAAAAGCTGTCTTAGGGACATCAGATGCCCTAATCCTCAACTGATGGTAGCCAGATCTCAAGTCAATCTTTGAAAATACCTTGGCACCCTGAAGCTGAACGAACAAATCATCAATCATCGGCAGCGGATACTTATTCTTGATTGTAACCTTGTTCAATTGCCGGTAATCTATATGCATTCGCATTGATCCATCCTTCTTCTTTACGAACAACACCGGCGCAATCCAAGGCGGCACACTGGGTCTAATAAAACTCTTTTCAAGTAAGTCTTGCAACTGCTCCTTCAACTCTTTCAACTCAGGCGGGGCCATACGATACGACATAATAGAAATAGGCTAAGTGCCTGGAGCCAAATCAATGCAAAAGTCAATATCCCTGTCGGGTGGCATACCTGACAGGTCTGAAGGAAATACCTCAGGAAACTCACGGACAATATGCACAGAATCAATAGAAGGAATCTCCGCACTAGAATCACGAACCTAGGACAAATAGGCCAAACACCCCTTCTCGACCATACGGTAAGCCTTCACATAAGAGATAATACTACGGGTAGAATGACCAGAAGTCCCTCTCCACTCTAAATGAGGCAAACCCGGCAAGCACTACAAGAAAACAGACAATAGCGAAGGGAAATATGGTCCCTAATAGTGGATTTCTGGTCCCTAAAGACCTATAGCGACCAGAGATATCTGGTCACCAACCGTCGTAATAGCCTCCGACGCTAATGAAAATTAACGACTGGGAAAGTGAACTGGTCGTTAATACTCCTTAGTGACTGAAATATTTCTGCTCCCTAAAACCCATTTAGAGACCATATTTCTGGTCCCTAATTGAAGATTGTAGGACTTAGTATTTGGTCCCTAAAGAACATTTAGCGACAAATATTTTGGTCCTTAATAAATATTGTCTAATCAATTTCTCATGTGCCACAAATATTTAAGGATGAGTAATCTGGTCGTTAAAAATAATTATGACCTGGTCCCTGTAAATCGTTGTCTTAGTCAGTTAGTTCTACCAATCATATTCAATTTGCGGCTAAAAATAAGGATAAGATAATATAATGATGGACCTGCTCCTTTGAAAACATATATAGAGGAATTCATTACAAAAGGTATTAACATCACTTATTGGCACTGTACAACGACAAAGTAAGCAATATAGTCACAATAATGTGTACATACTCCCTTAGCAAAGAAATGTATATAGCTAATATCCCTAGCCTATAATATAAATTTTGTCCAACATTTCTAGCAAAATGACATTCAAACAGCTGTAGGTCCTCACAAACTTGCTTTATGTAAACTCCAGCTTCCAACTGTAAAAAGTATCAAGAGATTTCCATTAGAAAAAAATATAAAAATAAATTGGACAATTGGTTAAATTATTTTTTATAACTTCACTCAAACAGTAATATAATCACCACTTAATTCCGAAAAAACTATTCATATATATCAAGTTATACACATCAAAGATAAATAGACAATGAGACGTATCTACAAGGATCAAAATGTTATGTCCATGACTCCAGTAAGCTAGTTGACATATTTTGAAATGATAGATAGATTTACATATATGCTTATTTTCAACTCGCAAAGCTGTTTATATGTTGATATTTCTTGTATAAGGTCATGTAGATTATATTCAACATATGACCCCCTTATCACCCATACTGATAATCATATAGGTAGAAATTAGTAACAGAAAGGAGAGAATTGAAGAAACTTTTTAAAAAGTACTCTTCCTAGTATAGCTTTTAGAATCTGTAAGGAAGTGCCTCATTCCTTATCTAAAAACTAGTACATCACATTCTTACCATATTCAGTATCTGATGCGGGTATCTTTTATGCAAAAATACTCAGGAATCCAATAATCATTTCATATTGCTTGAAATGAACTGGCATTTGAGCACTATAGAATAGTATTAATTGTTACATAGGAGCGCAAAAACTAAAATAAAAAAAAATTAAAGTTTTGGCTAAGCTATTACCAACTTGGTATATTCATTCTTCTCTAGAAATAGGTGATGTCGAAGGCTGGACATTTCACTGTTGAGATGATACCAATTCTTTTAATTGATTCATCTCATTTTCTATGTTTGACAAGCGATCTTTCAAACAACTATTTTCCTCTTGAGTTGAACGAAGTTCTGGCAAGAATTCAGTCTTTGAGGAAGTCCCGCTTTTCAAGTCCTTCGCCTTTATTCAACTACCAAAGACAACTACATGTCCACGAGTCTGGGGTCCAAAGCATTTTTCTACAATCTCTATACTCGGAAGAGAAGGTGCGGACAACACCAATTCTTGAATTGGAGCCTAACAGAGTATATAAATAGATTTTTATCATAATCCATTATATAACTAAAGTAAGGTACATGTACAGTTAATGGAATGCACATTTTTTTCGACTGTTTAAAAATAAAGAAGTAATCGACAAAGAAAGGGTTGTATTATATCAAAGAGAAAAAGCTTTTAAGTCCAAGAATCCGTTTATTACATTGTTTATGCAACCATCATATGTCTTCTCTCCATTCAATCTCGGAATCTACAAGCTATAAACTTTGTGGAGTTTGTGGTTCTATACTCGTTCGTTTTTTTATTTTGCACTATGTCAAAATCAATTTACTTACCAATCTCCTCTAGCAGTCCGTAGCACAAAATTTGCCAGGAAGTATTTCCTTGAGAATTATGGACATTTAGTGCTTCATGTTCCAGGCAAGGGATCTCTGTCTGTCAAATGCACTATTGGAGGGACAAATGCTAAAGTTCTTTTTGGTTGGAAGGCATTATTGCTGGAAAATAAGTTAAAGGTGATAAACTTGAATTACCTCTATAAGTTATATAGTCTTGAGTATACATATAACTTCACATTCATTTACAAGAAAAACCAAAAATAAGAAACTGTCTACCCTGGCTTACTAACATAATTGATCATCTGCTTATATAACTATATAGTAGTACTACATTGATATTAAATTTTTCAATAAAGAAAGCGGAGAAAGTTGTAGGATGGACAAGCAACAGTCCAAGATGGCGTATGATAAGAACAATAGAGAATGAGAATAAATTCTCAATTAAAATATCATCATAAGAAAATAAAGTCCAAGTAGGTTTTATCAAGTCGATTATCAACAAGTTGCATCCATTGCTTACTTGGAGCCATAACCTTAGAAGGTATATAAAAATTAGATTTAAAAGAAAAGGATAACAGAAGCATCTAACATAAATTATCCTAATTCAACTAATGCATATAAGAGACAAATAATATCCATTTTAGCTGATCAAAATTTTAGTTCATGAACCACATTGTAGGTGAAAATTAAAAAACTAAATGAGACATAGCACTGATTATCAAGTTCCTTTATTTTTTAATCCTTTTTCTTGTTTAACAACAACAATAGCAGCAACGATAACAGAGAAAAGAAAAGAAAAAAGATACAATATCCATAAGTTGAGCATATCTCTTTAAGTTCCATTTATCTTTCTTAACATGGGAAGTTAAGAGTAGGATCATCAACTAATGTATGCCTATAAAAAGAAAATACAACATCAACTGATATATGCAAACTCAATCAAGATAAAAGACATCCATTATATATTGCGTGCACAGGTCATCGGCTATTCTTAGACTCCCATTATAAAGAATATTAGACACTACGGTAATAATGCATATAAATTCATGACTATAATAATGGCAACTAGCTGGAGCTATAGGTCAAGCAACCAGAGAACTAAGTTCTACTGATATTTACCAAGTACTTTGTTGCCTACCAAAATACTGTCAAAAAGTCATTGTTGTAGTCGTAAAAATGAAGGACTACCTGAGAAAGAAAAATCACAATTTGACGTTTCTAAGGTACCTAACAGGTCAAAAAAGTTCAATCAATTCAACTATTTATAAGAAAAATCAGAACAAATAAAAGAACACAAGAAATTTAACACACAACATATCGTTAGCCCTTCAACCAAGTCTCTAGAAAACTTTTCAAATGCAACCCGACAGTGGAAACCTCAACCCTTGAAGACCTCCTCGATCTTTGACCTCTAACCCAATATATACTCACATAACAACAACCTGTATTCAAACAAACAAAGAAATCTTATCGCAGAACCTTAGTCAGAAAGAAAGAAAAGAAACTAAAGGAAGGATTATATGAAAGATATGAATGATTCAGATAAATAAAATAAGAAGTATGAAATTTACTCATGATGTACCTGATATCAAGAATATCTAGAAGGAACAACACCTTTGTTAGTATTCTGAAGAGAGAAAAGTGAAAAGGTAGGATTTTTTTCCAGCAATATTCAAAAAAATTTTACTAAAACTTAGGAGAATGACAAAGAAAAGCAAAATGGGTTACCTTTCTGAAGTTTATGGGGTGATAAAAAGAATTCTTTTTAGATGCTACTACTTATAGGCCAAGATCAGAAGCAAAAGCACAAAATTAGTAGTAAATCAGAGTTGCGCAGAGTTGCGCAAGTAGTGAAGATCGGAGTCTGGTGGATGAAGTTTGGGGTTTGAGTGACTAGGGCTGAAATCTGGGATATGAGCAATCCACAGCTGCAATTTGGGATTTTTGCTAGGTTTAGGTCTTTAAGGATTTTTTAGAGAACTTTTTGTTTCGCGCCTTTGGCAAAAATTTTAGAGCGCCCACTGCTGAAATTTTATTATTTGCGACTGGGTGTTTGTGCCATTTTGTTTTCTTAAAAATAAAAATGCGGATTAAGGACCGAAAAATAATCTCGTCCCTATAAGTGTATCATTAGGGACCATATTTTATGCTCGTCCCTAAATTTTGGTCCTTAATAACCCTCTTTTCTAAAGTGAAGGCTAAGGTCACTTCTTGGCATGACAGTCCAAGATAGCGTGATAAGGTGATAACCAGTTCAGCCCCAATATGACATCGAAATCAACCATGTACAATGATGAATATAAATTATTCATGTATTTTCATACGTATAAATAAGGATTTTTTTTAAAAAAAAAATATGAATAAATATATTCAATTCTTCTATATTTTCTAACAAATTTTGCAGAGGAAAGTTAAATTGAGGAAAGAGTACTACAAGTAAAACAAGGAGGAAAAAGAGCAATGCACGTGATAAACAAGAGTGAATCAAATTTTTAAGTCACAACATGAAGTCTTGAAGTTACAACATCAACTTTTGAAGTCACGACTTCAAGACTCAAAGTTGCAACATCATCTCACATTTGCTACACATTTTCTATAAATAGACATTCATAATGTATTGTGAAGAGGGTCTGACGGGAGAAAATTAATGTTTGGTCGCTCTTTGTTTTAGTATTATCTACTAGTTGTCTTTCTTTTAGAAGAATAACTTTCCTTCACAAGTTCTTTGTTCTAAATTAATTTTTATTACTTAATAATGGAGTAACTTATTTTGTTAGGATAGTTGATGAAGCTTGATATATATATATATATATATATAAAAAAATACTATCTCAGTTTAATACATCTTTGGCTTGAAACTTTCTTTTATATTTTGTAATGTGCCGTAATAATAGTTTTAATTAATTATTATTATTACTTCTACATAATTTTTATCTCTAAGTTATTTTTATACTGATTTTGTAATTCTCACGAAGCAAAATCAATATATAATAACCAATGGATAAAATAGCAGAGTGGGAGTAATTTTTAGTAAACTATTATTCCAAGTTCGTAATCTTGCTTGCCTCAGTTTTAATTCTCACGGAGGAATTGTTGTAGGCAAGATATTAAATTTTAGTAAAAATATTCTCACGAAGTTTTTACTACCTCTTAGCACAATTCAAGCAAGAAAAATATTTCGGTCTAATCGTCACTAGTTTTAACTCAATTAATCACATAACCTCACGGGGTGTTATTAATTGACTATTTCTTAGTGAGCTAATTATAATTGTATTAGCAATAAGAAATTATTCCTTAGAGAAATACATGTAAAAATTGAGATTTTATTGTAATATATTATCAAGTGAATTCAACGATTCCCAACTCTTTTAAATTATAAATCTTCTGCAAGTTCTTGATTTTTATTTAAGTAATTAACAAGTTCTAAACCTCACTCACTTTTCATCAAATTGATTCTCTCAAATAGTAGGTGAAATATTAAAAGTTTGTAGTATAGATGTTCCAATCTCTGTGGGACGATATCATAAACTATACTAGAATTTGACAAAGCACGAGCAGGAAAATCCTATACATATTGGCCTCGTCATCCAGAAGAAGCAAATCTACACGAGTCTCAAGACCCCCAATCACAACTATACAAGAACGATGGGCTTGATCTATCACAATAGAGCCACCTACCGGTGTAGACACATAAATAGGGGCACGCAGAGAATCACTAGGCATGACCAGATACGGTGCAAAATAAGATAACACACAGGAGTATGTAGACCCTGGATCAAATAAAACTGAAGCATCTCTGCTACAAACCAAATCAGTACCTATAATAACTGCATCGGAAGCCTCAGCCTCGGGCCTGGCTGGGAGAGCATAACATCGGGGCTGTTCCCCTACCACCCTGAACTACATCTCTAGGACGACCGGCTGCTGGCTGGCAGGCTGGCCTCCACCTCTAGCAACCTGAGTTCTACCTCGAATACCTCTACCTCCACCTCTAGCACCTCTACCCCCACCTCCAGCTGGTTGGGCGAGCTGTGGAACACTCGGTGCCTGAACCATGTCATGGGAACCCTGATGCTGGGAGCTACTCGGTGCTCGAGGGCAAAATCGAGCAATGTGGCCCATATCACCACAAGTGTAACAAGCCCTCATCTACTAAGACTGTCGGCCCTTACGACCTGAATGACCACCCCAAAAACTCTGAAGCGACGGTGCACTGATAGGAGCTGGTGGTACACTATAGGGTCGTTGATTAGAATACTGCATCTGAGGACCACGACCACCTGAAGCACCCGCGAGAAACCTGAAGTGTCGACTGAAAAGGCCTAGGAAGATGGCCTCTACCATACGACTCCCTACCTCCAGACGAGGTACCACTGAATCAGCCTGAATGCCGAGACCTCTTGTCTGACCCATGAACACCATAGAACCATCTCAACTCCGCAGGCCACATTGGCCGCCTCCTAGAAAGATACCTCACTCCCAGTCTCCCTAGCCATCTGAAGATGAATCGGCTAAATAAGTCCATCAATAAACCTCCTCACCCCCCTCTCTCTCGGTAGGAAGTATGATAAGAGCATGATGAGCCAAGTCGATGAATCTGGTCTCAAACTGGGTGACAGTCATAGAACCCTGCTGGAGACGTTCGAACTGCCTCTGATAGGCCTCTCTCTGAGTGATGGGGAGAAATTTCTCCAGAAATAGCTGAATAAACTGCTCCCAAGTCAAAGCTAGTGATCCGGCCGGTCTAGACAAGCAATAATCTCTCCACTAAGTCTTGGTGGATGCCAACAAGCAAAAAGTAGCAAAATCGACCACATTGGTCTCAACTATCCCCATGTTCCTGAGAACCTCATGACAGTTGTCTTGATAATCCCGGGGATCCTCAGAAGATGCACCGCTGAACGTAGTAGTGAAGAGCTTGGTGAACCTATCCAATCTCTACGAAGCATCGGTAGACATAACTGCTCCATCATCGGCCTGGGCTACCACACCCGGCTGAACTGCTCCAACTGGCTGAACTGTTGGAGTCTGAAACTGGGGAGCTACCTGCTCCGGAGTGCGAGTAGCAGGAGTCTGGGCTCCTCCTCCAGCCTAAGAGATGGCTGGTGCTACAGGAAACAAGCCTGCCCGGGTGACACTCTCCATAAGGCCCACTAGACGGACCAGAGCATCTTCGAATACTGGGTTACTAATAAACCCCTCTAGGACCTAAGCTGGGCCCACCAGAGCTGCTGGGGATGGAACCTCATGATCGAAGTCAACCCGAGGCTCTGCTGCTGGTGCTGTTGCTCTTGCCTGAGCTCTGCCCCTACCTCGGCCTCTAGCACGACCTTGGCCTCGCCCTTTGTCCCTCGTGGGAGCTACTGCTTGGGGCTTGGGCTGCTGGTCAGCAGATGAGGAAGCGTGCGTTCTTAGCATCTACGAGAGAACGGAATAGAAATTCAATCAGCATTGAGAAACCAAATCGCACGACAGGAAAGAATAGTTATAAAAGTTTCCTAACTCTGTATCCTCTAGGGGGATAAATACAGACGTCTCTGTATCGATCCCTCAGACTCTACTAAGCTTGTCCGCGAACTGTGAGACCCATGTAACCTAGAGCTCTAATACCAATTTGTCACGACTGATATTTCCCATACTCGGGAGTTGTAATGGCTTCTACTAATGTGAGCTAGGCAAGCCAATCCTTTGAACCAATTACTTCATTATCCAATTATTTCCTTTTAACAATTATAAAGCAATAACGTGTAAGTAGCGGAAAATTTAGAATAAGCAGAAAAAAGTAATAAAATATCTGAACATGTAACTATTACAATCGATTAAGCCTTAACCACCCAGAACTGGTGTCATAGTGTCACAGACGATCTAAGAATGCTAAATACAAAGTCTGAAAATAAAAGATATATTGTCTTAGAATCAAAGAGATGAAACAGGAAATAAGTGATAGAGGAGAAGCCAGGGCCTGCGGACGCCTGCAGGTCTACCTTGGATCTGCGCGTGGATTGAAGGTAGCCACCCAATCTACGGTCTGAAGTCTATAGCACTGGGATCTGCACAAAAGAGTGTAGAGTGTAGTATCAGCACAACCGACCCCATGTGCTAGTAAATACCTAGTCTAACCTCGGCGAGGTAGTGACGAGGCTAGGACCAGACTACCAAATAAATTTGTGCAGTTCAATTATAGACATCAAAAAAGAAATACAAAA
Source organism: Nicotiana glauca (assembly GCA_026770625.1). Classification (NCBI taxonomy): domain Eukaryota; kingdom Viridiplantae; phylum Streptophyta; class Magnoliopsida; order Solanales; family Solanaceae; genus Nicotiana; species Nicotiana glauca. The sequence goes on along the minus strand of MU759301.1, from coordinate 79,339 downwards.
ATAAATAGTCAAGTATGGGAGGGGTAGCATGCTGTGCGGGAGATATCAATTCCAAATAAAAGACAACAAGTAAATGAAAGAAACAATATATCTCGGATGTGAACAAGGAACCAGAAATCAAAAAATGCATGGCATCACCATTCGTGATTTTACTCCCGTCCTCACCAAAGCAATCATGTAATAAAAATTGTGCACGGCATTAACCTTCGTGCTTTTAATCTCCTTCCTGACCATATAATTAATATAATCGGCATAGAATGGTACATCATGCATTACGGCATCACCCTTCGTGCTTTAAACTCTTTCCTCATAATCATACACGGCATCACCCTTCGTACTTTACACTCTTTCCACACAAAAATAATGCACGACATCACCCTTCGTGCTTTAACTCTCTTCCTCACCCAAACAACAATCACAAAAAAAGGGCAAGGAAATAAATGAAATTACAATAAGAATCCCGGCAAGGGAACAATATTTCAATAACAAGTCCCGGCAGGGGACAATATCAAAGCAACAACAATATCCCGGCAAGGGAGGCAATATAGTGATTCTTTTCTCTTTTTTACTTTTACTTCATAATTCACTTTACCACTTGAGCCAATGCTCCAAAGGGTTCATTTACCTCTTATACTTTCACAATTTGTTATACAACTCGAGCCAACACTCCTCAATGTTCAATGGTCACAATCCCTTCCACAAACTTTTCACAACAAATAAAAAATCATCACCAAAGCATGAATAATACAATGAGGTCATGATAACCACAATATAAGACTTATGGGAATGCTTGACACCAACGTATAGATACTCGTCACCATGCCTATACGTCGTACTCAACAATTATCACATAGAAAATAGGACTCAACTCTTAATCCCTCAAGCTAAGGTTAGAACAATGAGGTCATGATAACCACAATATAAGACTTATGGGAATGCTTGACACCAACGTATAGATACTCGTCACCATGCCTATACGTCGTACTCAACAATTATCACATAGAAAATAGGATTCAACTCTTAATCCCTCAAGCTAAGGTTAGACCAAACACTTACCTCGATGCCACTAACACAATTCACGTCTCAATTATCCCTTTACCCCTTTATTCCACCACCAATTCACTCGTATCGAGCCACAAGTTACTTAATTACATTAATAAACGCTAAATGAATCAATTCCAATGCATAAAAATGAGTTTCTTAAAGTTTTACCCAAAAAGTCAAAAATTGCCCCCGAGCCCACACGGTCAAAACCAGAGGTTCGAACCAAAACCCAATTACCCATTCCCCCACAAACCCAAATATATAATTTATTTTGAAATCGGACCTCAAATAGAGGTCCAAATCCCTAATTTTTTTAAAAATCTAGGTTCTACCCAAAACACCCAATTTCCCCCATGAAAATAATTGATTTTGAGTTGAAATAATGTTAAAAGCTGTTAATGATTGAAGGAAACGAGTAAAAATTGACTTACAATCAATTTGGAAGAAGATTTGTTTTTGAAAAATCGCCTTAGGGAGTTTGTATTTTGAAAGGATGTGAAAAATGATTGATTTTCGACTAAGTATAAAAGTTGCAGTCGCAGTTATGGGAAATGCGAACAGGGGTTCGCAATTGTGAACCCTGACCTCTGCTATGTCAGGAATTATGAAGGAGGGTTCTCGCAATTGTGAGTTGGGAAATGAGAACAAAGTGTCGCATTTGCAACAACAGGCTGAAGGGGGGGCATCATATTTGCGATGGAATCCTCGCAATTTCGAGACTGGCTGGCCTTGGCTTCTTTAGCATTTGTGATCCAGTCTTCAAAAATGCGAAGCCTGCAGGCCTGCAATGCAACAGTTGAAAATCTGCAATTCCTCAAGTCTAAAAGACACCCCGTTGCCTATCCAAAACTCTCCCGAGCCCTCGAGGCTCCAAACCAATTATGCACACCACCCTAAAAACATCACACGGACTCGCTCGTGCATTAAAATCACTAGAATCAACAACTATGAATTTAGCAACAAAATCATGAAATTTTCTTAAGAACTTCAAACTTTCAAATTTTTCCAAAAACGATCTAATTCACGTCGTTTCAAGTCCGTTTCTTACCAAATCTTACAGACTGATCTTAAATAACATATAAGACTTGTACTGGGCGCCAAAACCAAAATACGGACCAGATACTATCACCCAAAATCGAGGGACATGACTGACGCCGATCGGGTAGCCCCGATCAAGCGGACCTGGGTGCCTTTCCTATCCCACGTGTTACCCCGTGTTTTCATTACTCATTAACCAAGTGAAATATGCATATACAATTTGAACACATTCTTACGCGATTTACATAACATATATGGTTGCTTGCGTGGTTTACAACTTACATCGCCCAACATACAAATACATATTTACATAAGTTCACAACCCACATTTTCTGTCTACGGAGCCTCTAAGGATACAAAAGAGTGATACAATACTTGCTGGTAACAAGGCTCCAGCTATACCTTACACAAATACCAAAAATAAGACTTAGGAAGAAAAGCGGCATGCGCCACGCAGGGCCCCGAGAGGAAAGGGGCTCACCAATTCAGCTGACGGGAAGGGAGTGCTAGTGTCGGTGGACTGGAGTACCTGCTACGGAAACACCTACAATCATAACACGAATGTAGCGCCCCCGGCAAAAGGGACGTCAGTACATTTGAATTGTACTGGTATGTATGAACAAACTTTAGCCCAAGTAAAATCAAACAATACACAAGTAACAAACAGTAATAGAATCAACAATCAAATGCACATGAAAGAAACAACCAAAGCCAAACAAGTTTCACAATCTCTCCTTTTCCCCTTTCAACATTATTTCATCACATCAATGATTTCACAACTTTCACACGTTTTCATTTCAGTAGTGATTTCGATCACTTTTTTACACCCTTATTACCTCGGCCACTCTTATCACCACAATCCACACCTTATTACTTCGTGTTGTGGCGCTCAACTCGATCCCACCGGACAATTACATTTCACACAACAACAACAATAATTCACAAAGAATTTTCATAACCATCAATATCATTTCCATCATATACAATAGCCCATATACAATTTAAGTCACAACGATAATTGCCCACAACAATCACATATGATATTACCACAGTTGATTCAATTGCATCAATTATGATTTTTTTCCATCATTTGTTACACAGCTCCTACCACATAAACACATTCACACACACACACTTGGTTTGTTGCCATTTACTTACATCATTATATCGAGAAACTTAACCAACAACGTTCAAGGCATATTAATCACAAGAATTCACAAATAGTCCACATAGGTAACACATACCAAATACTCGTACACCATACAAAGTGATTTTACAAAGATTAAAGTTAGCCATACATACCTGGAATCGAATTTCCCTTTTTACTTCTACTTTAGCTCACCAACAGCCCAGTACCGACAATCTAGTTCACAAGTTAACACATATATCTTAGAATTGAAGTTCGCAATTACTACCCGAACTTATTTAGGTTGTCAACCCCTCTTTTGCAAACCTTTACTTCTATCCAATTACCCTTATTAGATTTTAGGTTTTAATAGACATGCATGTGTATTTCAACTTCCAATTTCAAGAATCAATGCATGAGAATCCCATTTTTTTTTAAATTTGAAAACCAATGGGAAAGGGTTGGGGATTTTACCTGCGAGAACAGAGATGAAGGCAGTTACTTGAAATTTCCCGGCCCGGGTGACTTTGAAGAATCAAATCGATGAATATACAACTTTCTTTCTCAAGAATTCTCCCTTCCTCTCTCTAGTTTGTTCAAAAAATATGATAAAATGAGGGGCTAGGGTGTTTTATTGAAGAATGGGTCGGGTTTAAAATTTAAAAAAATAGGAGCCCGAGTCAGCTTTGTGGTCGCACTTTGCGATCGCAAAGTGGAAATGCAGTCCGCAGAATGGACCGCAAAAGTGCTCCAAAACTCTGAACATTTCGGTTCGGTTTTGCGGCGGAAATACTGTCCGCATACCCGTTCTGCGGTCGCGTAATGCACCACACTTTTGACCTCAAATTTGACTAACGCACTGACTCACTTTGCCATAGAAATGCGGTCCGCATCTCATTTATGCGGTCGCATAATGGACCGCATTTTGACCTCAATTTTCACCAAACCGCTGACTCACTTTGCGGCGGAAATGTGGTCCACATACTTGATTTGCGACAACATTCTGGACCGCATAATAGCACTTTTCTGGAAAACTTTAATTTTTAATTTTTAAAAGCTAGATCAGTACAAAAGGTCCGAACACGTATTCGAAACTTGGCACAACGAGCTACTAGGTTTTGAGTATCATTTTTCACGGGGCCTTACAGATACCATCAAGCTCTAATCACAATTCATTTCTAAATCTCATAAACAATTTCAGAAGATAATTTTATTTAAAAATTTATTTCTTGGGCTTGGAGCCTCGGAATTTGATTCCCGGCATACGCCCAAGTCCCATATTTTTTTACGGACCCTCCAAAACCATCAAATCATGGGTCCGGGTCCATTCACCCAAATGTTGACCAAAGTCAACTTAATTCATTTTAAAGTCAAAGTTTTATAATTTTTCACAAATTTTCACATATAGACTTTCTGGCTATGCGCCCGGATTGTGCACGCGAATCGAGGTGATGCTGAATGGGGTTTTTAAGGCCTCGAAACACAGAATTTAATTTAAAAATCACAAAATATAATAGTTTTGGTGTCTTCTGAACTATGAACCAAATTTAGACCAATAAATTTTAACTCACAGAATTACTGGTGAAATATAATATTTCTATGAACCAATAATTCTTATTGTAACTTAGAGATTTTATCAATCACATTTTGATCCCTGGTAATTTTGTTGTTCAACGCGGTTTTGCACCCAATATGCTATGCGCGTGCCTGGTTATTCATGAGAGCTCTAGGGACTAGGCCAAAATCTTATAGGAGCGGCCCACTCCACTCTCATATAGGTGAATTCATCAAGTGTATACTGCTTTTAAATACACCATCCATAAGGACTATGAATTTCATTAAGAGTTATAATTCAGCCTCTCAATTAGTAGCAGTCAAGCACTCTCTTTTAGTGCATCAATGTCAATATTGGGTTGTTATTACCCATATGAACCTATTTCATGGGTTCTCCAATCACATAGGTTGGGTTACCATCTCTATTGACAACATGTCAGCCTTAACTCCATCTTTTTTCAGGTTTGAAGAATTAATTTTCTTCTCACAGGTTTAGTTAGAGAATTGGCCAAATTTATCTCTGATTTCACATAGTGAGTGGAAATTATTCCATCTCTTAATAGTTGTTTTATGACATAATGTCTCAGTTTCATGTGTCTACTTTTACAATGATAAAATTTATTCTTTGCTATAGCTATTGCCGCTTGGCAATCACAATGTATAGACACATGAGGAAATACGTCCTTTATTAAAGAGATATTAGCTAAGAAGTTTATTAGCCACTCAGCCACATAACCAGCTAACTCTAGAGCTACAAACTATGATTCCATAGTCGATCTAGCAATGATCATATGTTTAGTTGATTTTCACAGTATTGCACCACCATCAAGGGTGAATACATAACCACTAGTGGATTTTGTCTCATCTGAATCAGAGATCCAGTTTGCATCACTGTACCCTTCTAAAGTAGAAGGAAATCTACTATATAGGATACCATAATTCATGGTTCCTCTCAGATATTTCATTAGTCTATTTAATACAAATCAATGCTCTTTGTTGGGATTATGAGTATATCCACTCAGTCTACACACTGCATAGGCTGTATCAGACCTTGTAAAATTCATTAAAAGCATCAGACTCCTATTAATCTGAGCATATTTAGACTGAGCAACTGGGTCACCATTATTCTTTTTCAACTTAGAGTTAGCATCAAAATGAGTGTTCACAAATGTGGCATTAAAATATTCAAACTTCTTAAGAAGTCTCTCAACATAATATTCTTGAGACAACATTATTCCATCTTCACTCCTTATAATTTTAACTCCCAATATCATATTTACTTCACCCAGATCTTTCGTATCAAAATTAGCAGACATAAATAATTTAGCACTTTGCACAATATTTAAACTTGTACCAAATATAAGCATGTCATCAACATACAGACATATTATCACATAATCATTGTCTACCACTTTAGTATAAACACATTTATCCACCTCAACTGAAGAGAAATCGTCTCTCAGTAAGACTTGTTCAAAGAGTTAATTTGAGAAGATAATCCTTATTTCGAGAGCTTAAAGTTGAAAGAATGAACTAGGGTTGGAATTTTAAGTAAACGACCTTAGAATCGGGATCTGAAGGTTCCAGCAGGTTCGTATGATGATTTTGGACTTGGGCGTATGCCTGGATTGGGTTATGGATAACCCGGGAGCATTTTGGCGCCAATTGTGGAAGTTAGCATTTTAGAAGGAATTTTATAAGTTTGGCTTGAAGTGCATTTTAGTATTATTGATGTCCATTTGGGATTCCGAGACTGTGAATAGCTCCGTATGGTGATTCTGGATTTAGGGCGCGATCGGAAGTGAATTCGGAGGTTCGTAGGTCATTTTAGAGCCATTTGGCTAAAGATAGAAATTTGAAGGTTTTTAAGAAGTTTGACTAGAGGTTGACTTTTTGATATCGGGGTCAGAATCCAATTCTGGAAGTTGGAGTAGGTTCGTAATGTCAAATATGATTTGTGTGCAAAATTTGAGGTCAATCGGACGTGATTTTGATAGGTTTAAGCATCAGAAAGGGAAGTTGGAAGGTTCAAAGTTCATAAAGCTTGAATCGGGGGGTAATTCATGGTTTTGGCATTGTTTGTTATGATTTGAGGCCTCGAGCAAGTCCATAATATGTTTTGGGATTGGTTGGTAGTCTGGATGAGGTCTCGGGGGCCTCAGGGTGAGTTTGGGTGGCCAAACGGAGAGTTTTTGGACTTAGGAAATTTTAGGCCTGCTGCTTCTGGTATTTTCGCTTCTGCAGTTTTGGAGCCGCATAAGCGGCTTGGCAGACGCAAAAGTGGAAAGTGGACGTTTGGCCAGGAACCACAGAAGCGAATTTTTTTCCGCAAAAGTGAAATCGCTTCTGCGATGATTAGACCGCAGAAGCGGTTGGTCGGGTGATTTGATAAGCCGCAGAAGCGGCCATCAACCGCAAAAGCGGTATCCGCAGAAGCGGAAATAGCACCATGATAACTGTGATTTTAACATGTTTTATACCCATTATTGCCTAAGCTTTGTGCGTGATTTGCCATAAATTAGTCCCAATATGCTAACAAATTGCACTTGATCGCAGGTTTGAACGACAAGATGACAATAGTCACAAATTGCCTCGACAAGGAGTGAAATCTGCCAAGTGTGAAAGTCAAGTAAAGTGAAGATTAAACAGACCCGGCGCACACTGCACTGATTTGCTACGCGGCCGCTCTGGAGATTTAGAGAGTAGGGATTCTGCTTGAGAACTGCGCGGTCCGCGATCACTATGATGCGGTCCACGCCTGAGGAACTTCAGAGGCTAAGGAAAATCCCACGCGGCCGCACACCAAAATAGTGCAGTCCGCGTGGGTGAGATTCAGAGAATTGTCATTTGTGGCCAATTTATCCATGCGGCCGCGCCTCATTTCTGCGTGGTCCGCGTTCCTCACTCAGCGCGGCCGCGCTCCCCTTTTGCGCGGTCTGCGCCCCCAGCTCTAGAGTGAAGACATTGAAGACCAAGACCCTACGCGTCCGCGTAACATTTATGCGCGGTCCGCGCCAGTCCCGTAGGGGCATTTTTGTCTAGTTTTTCTAGCCTAGTATAAATAGAATATTTTATCAATTTTAGGTTAAGTTTTGTACTAGACACAGCTGCTGCACTCGTGAGACAAAAGTTTAACCCTATTTTGGGCAATTTCTTCTTATTTAAACATGGATTCTTGTAGATTATCAATATAGTTAATCAATATGTTGGTTTTATCTATTATTTCTTCAATTTTTGCTCCTTTCATGTCTAGCTAAACCCATTAGCTAGGGTTGTGGCTCAACCCTAATGTGGGTAATTAATGGGTGTGATTGTTTAGTGATTGAATGATGTTGGGTGTTTGCTATTTTGGTTAATTTTATGGTTTAATTAGGATTTGGTGGTTGCAAACACTAAGTCTAGCTTAGTGGGTCTTGACACTTCTTGAGAAAGAGTGTCTATGACTTCAAAATTGACCCAACAAGGAATTGGGGTGGACCCATGAGAATGGTAGTCCCAATTAACGGGTTAAACCTCGAGAGAGTAATTCCCCAACTTGAACCCTAAGTTGCTTGTGTATATTGGCCTACCCAATTGGTCTCGACAGAGTCAATTGGGAAAAATCACTCTCTCTACCGAGAGGTGTGAGAGTGAGTGCAATCGTGCAACGGTTATAGCATAAGTACCATAATCATCATTCGTGCATTAGGAATCTCTACCCGTTAGTTAACCACCTAGGTAAATGCCACGACCCTAGTGCTTTTATCTATCTTGCATACAAACTAGAATCAACATCTTAGTAGAATCTAGTTCTAATTAGTAGCTGTTAAATTGTAGTTGATAAATATAAAAACCCAAAAATGGTCGAAGTACAATTAGAAGCCAAAACACATCTCTAGACTTAACAAATACTCAACTCCCTCATCTAGCTCCCTGTGGAAATTGATCCCGATACCACTATTGGGTAAAAGTATTAGCGCCCACTCTTCCTAAGGTTGAGTCCACTGCGATCACTTTTTGGCGCCGTTGCCGGGGAGCTTACGGTGTCGACTATTTGCTTAGCTAGATTTGTGCTTTGCTTCTCTTTCCTTCTTTTTACTAATGTTATCTGTGTCGATCTATTAGGTACACATGGCTCTAAACGAAAATGTCCCTCTTGACAATGTGGTCGCGGGGGAGGAGGTTGATGATGTTGAGCAAGATGAGCTCCAGGTACCACAAATACCACGAAGAGGCAGAAATGCTAATGCAAATCTAAATGATCAAATCCCAGAACCTCCTCCGCCTCCTCCAAGAGTAGCTCTAAGGGTCCTTCCGAACCAGGGTTATGAAAGTGCCATAGTTCCTCCCCGAATCCAGGCGGGGAATTTCCAAATCACCAACGTTATGTTGACACTTCTCGAGCAAAGAGTGTATTTTACGGGCACCTCTGACCAAAATGCATACATGCACTTGAAGGGGTTCGTAGATACTTGCTGGGGGAGTAAACAAACCAATGTGTCCGAGGATGCTTTGAGATTGCGTCTTTTCCCATTCTCTCTTCGGGGGAAAGCATTGGATTGGTTACAAAGGCTTCCAAATCATTCAATTACAATGTGGGATGAGTTGGAAGACAAGTTCATTGCCAAGTTCTTTTCTCCAAGTCACATGGCGGCACTCCGTGATGAGATTTTGCCTTTCAAACAAGAGCCAACAGAACCTTTACATGAAATATGGGAGAGATTTAGAACTATGGTTAAAGAGCGTCCGAATAATGACATAACTGATGTGATGATTCAACAAACGTTCTATAGAGGCATCAACACAACAAACCAATGTATTGTGAACCAATTGGCGGGTGGAAATTTTATGAATCTCCCGTACAATGAAGCTTGTGATGTGTTAGATGAAATGGCCGATACTTCTTCGGCATGGCAAAGCCGGGCAAACGTTCCTCAAGATGATCCTAATGTCATACATTTGCAGAAGGAGTTGCATGATCATGGCCAAGCCATTGCCGAACTTACAACAACAATGAACCAATTGGCGAAGGCCCAATTGCAACAAGTTCAAAACCCGCGCCAAGTCAATGCCATGGAAGGAGTGAATATGATGAAAAGAAGGCAAAGAGGGCAACAAACTCAAGGAAATTGTGACAACTATGATGATGTTAGTGGTTATTCAAACGAGTGCTATGATGAGCAAAGTGAGGATTGTCAATATGTTAACAACTATTAAGGAAATAGAGGAAATCAACAATGGAGATCTCAAGGGAATTGGAGTAATCACCAAGAAGGTGGAAATTGGAATAACAATAATCAACAACAAGGAGGTGGAAATTGGAATGGGAATAACCAAAACAATAATTGGGGGAATCAAGGTAACAATGGTGGAAATTGGAATGGAACCAACAACAATAATTGGAATAACAACAATGGACAAGGGGGGTGGAACAACAATGGTGGTCAAGGTAATCGGGGGCAAGGCTTTCAAAGGCCTCTGATGTTTCAACAACAAAACAACCCGCCACCATTTTAATATCAAGGGTCGAGTTCTTCGGGCAATGAATTTGGGAGATTTGAGGTTATGTTTGAACAAATGATGAAGAAGAACCAAGACTCGGATGCGCAATTGGCTTCACATAACACTTCCATCCGCAACTTGGAAGTGAAACTTGGACAAATTTCACAATCTTTAAATACTCGCCCAAAGGGTGCGCTACCTAGTGACACGGTAGTGAACCCTAAGGGTGGGCACAACAACCATGTGATGGCGGTGACCACACGGAGTGGACAAGGCGGTGATGTGCATGCCTCAAGAGAGAATCAAGTTATGGTAGATAAAGATGAGTCGCCTAATGATGGTATGCCTACGGGGGTTGATGATGTGGTGGAACCAAGTGCAAGAAGTAAAGTGCGAATTGACATTCATGAGGTTGAGGAGGAGACACAAGAGAACGTGAACCCATCTAGGGAACATGTGATAGATATGCCAAAAGCTAAGGCATCCTTGCCTAGGCCTCCTCTGCCCTACCCTCAACGTTTGGCCAAGCAAAAAGGTGATAACCAATTTAAGAAATTCATTGAGATGATGAAGAGTTTGACTATCAATGTGCCTTTGGTGGAGGCACTCGAGCAGATGTCGGGGTATGCGAAATTCATGAAGGATTTGGTTACAAAGAAGAGATCAATGGAGTGCGAGACAATCAAGATGACCCATCAAGTGAGCACAATTGTACACTCCATGGCTCCTAAACTTGAGGATCCCGGTGCATTCACAATACCATGTACCATTGGAAGTGTCGATTTTGCAAAAGCCCTATGTGACTTGGGGGCAAGTATCAATCTCATGCCATATTCACTCTTCAAGACCTTGGGTATCGGACAACCTCGTCCAACTTCTATGAGGCTTCAAATGGTGGACCGGTCGATGAAGCGGCCTTTGGGGATTATTGATGATGTCCTTGTTCGTGTTGATAAGTTCATATTGCCGGACGATTTCGTGATCTTGGATCGTGAATTGGATTTTGAGGTGCTTATTATTCTTGGAAGGCCTTTCCTAGCTACGGGGAAGGACTTGGTTGATGTGGAAGCGAGAGAATTGACCTTCCGTGTTGGCGATGAAAAGGTGGTATTCCACGTGTGCAAATCAATGAGGCAACCAAATAGCACCGGGTGTGCTCGTTTGTTGACATGGTCACGGTGGTGATAGTGGATGACACAAGCGCAATGGCAAATGTTGAGGACCCACTTGAGGCCGTGCTCTTGAACATGGATATTGATGATGATGCCGCAAAGGTGGAGTGTCATGGCATGGGCTCGTATTCTTATGAGCCGAGGAAGTTATCTATTGATCTTGAAAATCGCAAAACTCCACCCACAAAGCCGTCTATTGAGGAGCCACCGATGTTGGAGTTGAAACCACTTCCTCCTCACCTCAGGTATGAATTTCTTGGTCCTAATTTCACTTTGCCGGTTATTCTTTCTTCTTGCTTGACTAACGTGCAGGTTGATGCCACTTTGGCGGTTCTTCAAAAGCACAAGCGGGCGATTGGATGGACCTTGGCGGATATTCAGGGTATTAGCCCCGCATTTTGCATGCACAAGATAATATTGGAGGAGGATGCTAGCCCTTCTCTTGAACATCAAAGAAGATTCAATGAGGCCATGCAAGAAGTAGTCAAAAAGGAAGTTATCAAGTGGCTTGACGCCGGTGTGGTGTATCCAATTTCTGACAGTTTGTGGACTTCTCCGGTACAATGTGTGCCGAAGAAAGGAGGTATGACGGTCATCACCAATGCCAATAATGAATTGATTCCCACTCGTACGGTCACGGGTTGGAGGGTGTGCATGGATTATAGAAAGCTCAACAAGGTCACTAGAATAGATCATTTCCCTCTAACATTATTGGACCAAATGCTTGATCGTTTAGCGGGCCGGGCTTATTACTGCTTCCTTGATGGCTACTCGGGGTACAATCAAATTCTCATTGCCCCAGAGGATCAGGAAAAGACAACCTTTACATGTCCGTATGACACATTTGCTTTTTCAAGAATGCCATTTGGACTTTGTAATGCTCCGGCGACCTTCCAAAGATGTATGATGGCAATCTTCACCGATATGGAGGAGGATATTCTAGAGGTCTTCATGGACGATTTTAGTGTGGTGGGGGACTCATTTGAAGAATGCCTAGTGAACTTGGATAAAGTATTGAAAAGATGTTAGGAAACAAATCTTGTACTAAATTGCGAAAAATGTCACTTCATGGTGCAAGAGGGAATTGTCTTGGGGCACAAAATCTCAAGGCATGGTATTGAAGTAGATAAGGCGAAAATAGAGATCATATCAAGGCTCCCTCCCACTACTTCTGTTAAAGGAGTGAGGAGTTTGTTGGGCCACACCGGGGTTTACCGGCGATTCATTAAAGATTTTTAGAGAATTGTGAACCCGCTTTGTAAACTGTTGGAAAAAGATGTGAAGTTCGTCTTTGATGAGAGGTGTATGGAGTCCTTTGAATTGTTGAAACATAAATTGACCACAACTCCCATCATCACCGCACCCAACTGGGAATT
>MU759301.1:51139-65848 GCA_026770625.1 Nicotiana glauca | reverse complement strand
GAAAAGTTCCGACCATACCTTATGGGGGCCAAGGTAATTATCCATACAGATCATGTTGCCCTTAGGTATTTGATGACAAAGAAAGATTCGAAGGCGAGGTTGATGAGATGGGTACTACTCTTGCAAGAATTTGATTTAGAGATTGTGGATAGAAAAAGAAGTGAAAATCAAGTCGCGGATCATTTGTCCCGGCTAGAGGAAGAAGGGAGACCGAGCAATGGTGTTGAGATAAATTATGCTTTCTCAGATGAACAACTCCTTGCGGTGTCTATGCATGATATGTCGTGGTTTGCTGATGTGGCCATTTATCTTGTGACCGGTATAGTCCCGTATGAGCTCTCTTCCAACAAAAGGAAGAAGCTCAAGCGGGATAGTTTGGATTACTATTGGGATGAGCCCTACTTGTTTAAAATTTGCACCGATGGTTTGATTCGCCGATGTGTCTCGGAAGAAGAACAATTGAACATATTGGAGGCTTGCCACTCTTCCCCTTATGGTGGTCATCATGGGGGAGTGAAGATGGCGTCAAAGGTTCTAAGTTGTGGCTTCTATTGGCCGACTTTGTTTCAAGATGCAAGCGATTTGGTGAAAAAGTGTGATGCATGCCAACGAGCTGGAGGGATTTCTAAGAGGGATGAGATGCCTCTTAACACCATTCTAGAGGTCGATATTTTTGATGTCTGGGGCATTGATTTCATGGGCCCGTTTGTAAGATTTTGTGGGAACACATATATTCTCGTGGCGTTGGATTATGTCTCCAAGTGGGTTGAAGCCATGGCTCTTCCCAACAATGAAGCCCGAAATGTCGTGGCATTTTTGAAAAAGAAAATCTTTACTAGATTTGGAACCCCTCGTGCTATCATTAGTGATGGGGGGTCCCATTTTTGCAACAAGTCCTTTGATTCTTTGCTTGCTAAATATGGAGTTAACCACAAGGTGAAAACCCCATACCATCCTCAAGCAAGTGTCCAAGTGGAGGTTTCTAATCGGAAATTAAGAGTATTTTATCCAAAATAGTGAATGCAAATAGGACCGATTGGTCAAAGAAGTTGGATGACGCTCTTTGGGCTTATCGGACGGCGTATAAGACTCCGATTGTTATGTCTCCATATTGATTGGTGTTTGGTAAGGCTTGTCATCTCCCGGTGGAACTAGAGCATAAGGTGATGTGGGCATTGAAAAAGTTGAATTTGGAATGGGACATTGCGGCCAACCTCCGAGTGAAGCAATTGAATGAACTTGATGGGTTTAGATTCCATGTTTACTCCAGTTCGTCCTTGTATAAGGACAAGATGAAGTACCTCCATGATAAGTATGCTCGGGGTAAAGAATTCAAGGTGGGCGACATGGTTCTTCTTTTAAATTCTCGGCTAAGGTTATTTTTGGGGAAGCTCAAATCCAAATGGAGTGGTCCTTTTGAAGTGGTCTTTGTAACTCCTTTTGGTACCCTTGATCTTAAAAACAAGAATGGTGAAGTGTTCAGGGTAAATGAGCATCGTGTCAAGCACTATTTGGGGAATATTGATGACAGCCACGTGGTGGCGCTTATTCATTTGAAGTGATATGATCGTAACATGCGTTGTGCCGCGACGTTAAATCAGGCGCTTCTTGGGAGGCAACCCATGTTTTTTTCTTTCTTTTCATTTTCTGTTGTAGATTAGGACTTTTGAGCTCATGGTTTGTGAGATGTTGCAGGGTTGATGTTGGACCAGTGCCGGACAAAAGTGCCAAAAATTAAGGTCTCAAAGTTTGCCTGTGCGGCCGCGCACCAAATCAGTGCGGTCTGCGCGGGGTGGTAAAATGTGAACCAAGTCTCTGAAGTTAGCTACGCGGTCCACGTCCATTTTTGTGCGGTCCGTGCAGGAGAAGCCCAATTTACTGGTTCTCTAAAGTTTCCCACGCGGCCGTGTGACAAATCAGCGCGGTCCGCGTGGGCTGTTCAAGCTATTGAGGGTGCTAGAAATCCAGAGCGGTCCGCGGCCATTTCTGTGCGGCTGCGCTGGTTGGTAAGTACAGGGGTCCCACAATGTTTTCTATAAATAGAGACCCCAGGCTTCTTTTTAACCTTTTCGCCAATTTTCTACCTGGGCTCTCAATTTTCACTGTGCATCCAAAACAAATTGCTTCAAGTAGTTAGAAATTTTATCAATCCCTGGTAACATTCTTCACTAATCTCATTCCTAGTTATTTTTTGTTCATTGTTAGTTGCTTCCTATTAGTATAACTTCTTCTTTTCTTCTTTCTCTCTTAGTTTTAACTGTTAGGATAGATTTTGTGTGTTTTTTGTGAAACAATGGGCATGAATTCTTGATTAGTAACTGAGTAAGGATAATTAGGACCCATGATTTGATCTAAAAATTGGACTTAAATGAAAAATCTCGCACTCAGTTAAATATTTGCCCAACGCAGCCGCGCGTCTTTTCTGCGCGGTCCACGCTTCTTGTTGGTTGTGTGCTGAGTCCTCCTATGCTGTCGGCATAACATTTATGCGCGGTCCGCGCCATCTCAGCGCGGCCGCGGTCCAAATCAGTGCAGACCGCGCGTGCCAGGTTCAGAGAGTGGTTTTACAAGTCATTTCCCAGCGCGGTCCACATCCATTTTTGTGCGGTCTGCGTAGGTAGGATTCAGAGAGGTGTTTCCCTGGAACATGCTCAGCACGATCCGCGCTCCAGTTTAAGGCGGTCCGCGCCATCCCAGCGCGACCGCGTGACACTTTTGTGCGGTCCGCGCCCCTTCTGTTATACAACCTTGATCATACACTGTGCATTATTGTTCCATCCAATTCACTGCATGTGCTTCAACTAACAATGTTAGACTTTTCTCTGCAGATAATGGTTAAGAAAAGAGTCGAAAAAGAACAAAAACAACTTGGGAGAGGTGGTTCCTCCCGGGGGGGAAAGGCAAGATAATTGTAAAAACACTCTCCAAACCCGGGAGATGATAAAGAAAACCCGCAAGATAATTCAGGAAGCTGATCGGGCTGCATCCCATTCCACGGGGAGTGAGTACGCACCTTCACGGAGTATTACCTCAGAGTCTGCCCCCACCCACATGTCCACGTCATTTGAGATCCGTGATTCCTCTTCTTCTGGTCATGCTGATGTGGCCACTTCCAAGAAACCAGTGAATGTCGTCTCGAACTCGTCTGATGAATCCGGGGCAGAAAATGAAAACGAAGAACAATAATCCACTTCTCCCACTGCTTCACTATTAGGGGAGAGTGGAAGGTATGCTGAGGGAGGTGAGCCACAAGTCGGGGGGATAGAGCGAACCAGGAAACCGGAGGCATGGGAAAACAGGTTTGTTAGTGAGGTTTCTTTTCACAAATTCCGGGAGTGGTGGCCCAAAAGAAAGTTGATTCCGGAGAGGCAATTCATAGATGCTGATCTTGTCCCTCTCAACCCTCATGTACAAGCACAATTCTGCACTAGAGAGGGTTGGGGCTTCTTTAAGGAGCATTGCATAGTCGCAAATGAACATATGGTGAAAGAGTTTTGATGTAATGTTCATCATATAGTGAGGGACTCAAAAGCGACTCAAGTGAGGGACAAAGTAGTGATGTTCGATGGGAAGTCCCTGAATGAGTTTTTGGGGTTCAATAAAGAGGATGAAACCCAATACTTAGAAAAGCTGGCAATGAAAGAAGAGGTTCATCCTTGGTTGGCCCAGCACTTGGCAGTTCCGGGTACAGTCCCAAGTTGGTTGAAATCACAAGAGAAGATCTATAGGAACACTTTGAATTTTGAAGCCAAGGGGTGGTTGACTTTCGTGTGTAGTCGACTTGACCCGTCCACACATGATCACTCCGTTCCCATTCCCTGAGCTGTTTTGGTGGCCTCTCTCATGGCGGGGTTTCCTTTGAATGTGGGCAACATCATGTCAAGTGTGATTTCTACAATTGGTCAGGAGACCAACACCAACTACCCCTTCCCAAACACTCTTTCCCTGTAATTTAGAGAACTGAATGTGAAGAAAAAGAAGTATGATGTCAAGGTGGATCCGGTGGACCCCTACTCATGGTATAGTCAGTTGGGTCCCGACAATCCAAAGAAGTCCAAAAAGCCTCAGGCATCCACCTCCACCGCACCTAGCCAGTCTGAGGAGCCAGCGGTTATTGAACAGTCCACTGAGCCTTCCACCATCCCTGCTACCGGTGAGGCATTGACTCCAGGTCCTTCTACTATTACTGGTCCATCTACTTCATCGGACCTGGATGTCCCTTCATCGAAGACTCACCGGTTCACTTCCCACCAACTTGCTTAGTCTCTAGCCAGTTTGAACAACTGGATGTCATCTGCGACATCCAAGTTGTCAAACTTGGCCACTGTAGTCCAGGCACAGTCCGCTCCTACCGTAGTTGAGATCCCACCTTCCATTGAGGAGACACTGAAAAAGATCCTGTCCAACCAGGAAAAGATGATGGCACAGCAAGGTGCCTTGACTAAAGTCAGTGGGGTCACATAGCACATCATTGGGAAAACTGGCTCAGGAGCACAGGAAGCTAAGGAAGCAAAAGGCTTCAAAGGAGTCGGTAACAAAGTTGAGGGAGGATGTGGATAAGCTGCTAGCGGATCATATGCCACTTGACTTACTCCTTGGGGACCCAGTTGTAGATCCGGCACCAGTCTAGCCATAACAGGAGGAGACTCCCAGGCCGAGGAAGA
The DNA here is from genome assembly GCA_026770625.1 of Nicotiana glauca. NCBI lineage: Eukaryota > Viridiplantae > Streptophyta > Magnoliopsida > Solanales > Solanaceae > Nicotiana > Nicotiana glauca. The sequence continues at coordinate 61,184 of MU759301.1, read as the reverse complement.
AGAGGAAACTCCCTAGTACTGAGGGAGTTGTGATAGAGGTGGCCCAGGTTCTAGAGAGTTCATCCAGTGCCCCTCCACTGGTTTAGCTTGTCCCATATCCAGCACATATCCCAGCAGCAGAGCAACAGCAGGTCGGAGACCAGTCTGAGGTCCTGGCTACTATAGAGGACCCGGGGACGACAGTAGATACCACGCATGTGGATCAGGCTTGAGGGGCCTTTTGTATATCCTTTGTTGATGTTTTTGTTGAGCTTATTTTGCCAAGTTGGCATTAGGGACAATGCCAGCTTTTATTCGTGGGGGTGCGCCCTACTATTTGATCCTGATACATTGGATGACTGTATATATTTTCTTTGCTTTTAGCACATTCGTAGTTGATAGATGGTTTGTATATAACTTTTCATTTCGGATGCTTTTCAACTTTATGTAGATATTCACTATCCCTAGTTGTATATTCTACTTCCCCTTTGTACATATTCATTCGGTTTTTCATTTTTACTTTCTTGGTTTTCTATTTTCGTTAAAATTTTTCGTTTTAGTTGCAAAGTTAGGCTCGCAGCCTTTGTGATTTGTTTTGATTTTTGCAATAAGCCCTTAGTTTTCTTTATGCCACGGTTCTTTCTAAAGGTATAGTGTTGTGCGAACCGGGTGGCTCTTCCCAATGATAGATGGCGTGACAACCTTCTTAAGGGTTTGAGTCCGTTTTTGATTTTTCTTTTTGATTTTCAAGTTTTGGTAGTTAAGGGTACCTCAGGAAAAGCTTCACTTGGGCCTAACACACTTGCCTTTGATCCCATGGTCAAAGACATGATGTTGTGTTTAGGATGGTGAAAGTCGTGGCTTTGAGACTCTTGTGTTGACCAAACAATCATCATGCGGTCAATGTGGGCCATTGTGCGCTTGAATCGTAACTAAGGTTGTTGTGGGCCCTCGACTCCATCTTTAGCAATCCTTGAGTGTGTGGTGATGATTTGAATTATGAGCCTAAGTACCAAGCCAATGGTCTAGAACTTGCCCTGAATGTTTGTTAAGGTGAAATCATAGGTGAAACTTGACTTGAGAAATGATTATAGGCCATCCTTGATCCAAACTGCAAAATTTGAACAATTCCCATGACCTACCAATGAAATGATACCTAGTTCACCCCTTTTGAGCCTTAAACCTTCTTCTTTCATGAACCAAAGTTACAAGCCTATACCCGTTTTTAATGAAATCTTCTCTTGGCACCCAAATCTTCCCTTGAGTAATGGCAAATGTCTAAGTTTTAGGGAGAGACAAGAAAGGCACCAATATGGTAAAAAGGCACAAAAGCAAAAAGAAAAGGAAGGAAATGATAAAGAGAAAAAGTCAAAAAGAAAGACAAAAAAGTGAATTAGAACCAAAAAGGGAATTCAAGGACAACAAAAAAGTGATAAAATATGTGAAAAAGGTGAACAAAAAGGAGAAAGGTTTGAATTGCAAAAAGAAAGAGTGACAATATGTCTCTCTAAACCCTTGAAAGAAGAAATACTCAAATGAGTCAAGAGAGTGTACCAAAATGAATCAAAAGAAGTGCTTAAGGGAATATTGAACGCAATTGTACAAACACATGTCCTACCTTTACCCAAAAGCCTTCACAATGACTCCTCAAAAGCCCTATATGATCTTGAGTTGAGGGAAGCCTACATTAGTGGATACTTACATGAGGGGAAAGCATATGGTACTTAAAGTCGGACTTATGGCCTTTTCTTTGAGAGAGATAAGTGAAATTTCATCCACCTCGGTTTGTGTGTCAATACTCTAAAAGGCAAGGTTAACTTAGGGAAAGTTAAGGATGTGCGAGTTTGGGTTCCACAATGACCAAAGTAATTGAGAAAAGTTCTTTGATGAATATGTCAACTCTTGATGCTCTTGTGTCACACTTGATCCACAAGTTTTTCAAAGCTTAAATGTGTTAATGATGCATTCGCATTGAGGGCAATTGTTAGTCCCAATTGACGCTTGTTGAGGTTACTTTAGGATAGGCAGGATTTAACTGGTTGTTTTCAAATGAGGGGTAGGTCTTATTTTATTTGCTTGAGGACAAGCAAAGGTTTAAGTTTGGGGGAGTTGATAACTGTGATTTTAACATGTTTTATACCCATTCTTGCCTAAGCTTTGTGCGTGATTTGCCATAAATTAGTCCCAAAATGCTAACAAATTGCACTTGATCGCAGGTTTGAATGACAAGATGACAATGGTCACAAATTGGCTAGACAAGGAGTGAAATCTGCCAAGTGTGAAAGTCAAGTAAAGTGAAGATTAAATAGACCCAGCGCGGACCGCACTGATTTGCTATGTGGCCGCGCTGGAGATTCAGAAAGTTGGGATTCTGCTTGAGACCTGCGTGCTCCGTGATCACTCTGACGCGGTCCGTGCCTGAGGAACTTTAGAGGCTAAGGAAAAGCTCACGCGGTCGCGCACCAAAACATTGCGGTCCGCGTGGGTGAGATTCATAGAATTGTCATTTGTGGCCAATTTATCCACGCGGTCGCGCCCCATTTTTGTGTGGTCCGCGTTCCTCAGTCAGCGCGGCCGCGCACCCCTTTTGTGCGGTCCGCGCCCCCAGCTCCAGAGTGAAGACATTGAAGACGAAGACCCTACGCGGCCGAGCAACATTTCTGCGCGGTGTGCGCCAGTCCCGCGGGGGCATTTTTGTCCAGTTTTTCTAGCCTAGTATAAATAGAATATTTTATCAATTTTAGGTTAAGTTTTGTACTAGACACAGCTGGTGCACTTATGAGACAAAAGTTTAAGCCTATTTTGGGCAATTTCTTCTTATTTGAACGTGGATTCTTGTAGATTATCAATATAGTTAATCAGTATGTTGGTTTTATCTATTATTTCTTCAATTTTTGCTCTTTTCATGTCTAGCTAAACCCATTATCTAGGGTTGTGGCTCAACACTAGTGTGGGTAATTAATGGGTGTAATTGTTTAGTGCTTGAATGATGTTGGGTGTTTGCTATTTGGGTCAATTTTATGGTTTAATTAGGATTTGGTGGTTGCAAACACTAAGTCTAGCTTAGTGGGTCTTGACACTTCTTGAGAAAGAGTGTCCTTGACTTCAAAATTGACCCAACAAGAAATTGGGGTGGACCCATGAGAATGGTAGTCCCAATTAACGGGTTAAACCTCGAGAGAGTAATTACCCAATTTGAACCCTAAGTTTCTTGGGTATATTGGCCTACCCAATCGGTCTTGAGAGAGTCAATTGGGCAAAATCGCTCTCTCTACCGAGAGGTGTGAGAGTGAGTGAAATCGTGCAACGGTTATAGCATAAGTCCCATAATCATCATTCGTGCATTAGGAATCTCTACCCGTTAGTTAACCACCTAGGTAAATGCCACGGCCCTAGTGCTTTTATATATCTTGCATAAAAACTAGAATCAATATCTTAGTATAATTGAGTTCTAATTACTTGCCGTTAAATTGTAGTTGATAAATATAAAAACTCAAAAATGGTAGAAGTACAATTAGAAGCCAAAACACATCTCTAGAATTAACAAATACTCAACTCCCTCATCTAGCTCCCTATGGAAATTGACCCCGATACCACTATTGGGTAAAAGTATTAGCGCCCACTCTTCCTAAGGTTGAGTCCGCTGCGATCACACCGCTGAAGCGAAAAGTGCTGAAGGTAGAAGGGTTATTTTAAAAGTCGGATTTTGTTCATTTCACTCATTTCTCCCACTTCATTTGGCAATTTTTGGAGGGTTCAAGAGAGGATCTTCATCAACCATGCTAAGGTAAGTGTTTCCCACCCATTACGAGCTAACTACGTTGATTATGTATGGATTTAGGCATGAAAAATTAGTGTAAAAATTTGGGTTTGGGTGGAAAACCTAGAAAATTATATTCTTGGAATTTAGCAACGAATTGAGTATGGAATTAAGGGAAAATAATATATTTGAGTTCCTAAGGTCATGGGTAAACTTTATCTTCGAAAAGTTTTGGATTCCAGGCACGTGGGCCCGAAGGCGTTTTGGCCAACTTTCCAATCGGGGTTAGGAATTGCTATAAATTAGTTTGTAATGAATATTGGAGAATATATTAATGGATTTGCGTAACCATTGGCTAGTCTGAAGTGTGGCACATCAATTGGAGTCTTCAGAAGAATGTAGAATGCTGGTTATGGATCCTCGGAGCGAGGTGAGTCTCCTTTTTAATCTTGTGAGGGGGAATTTATCCCATAGGTGAAGTAATTAATAATGTGCTCCTATTTGTGGGAGCTACGTACGTACGAGGTGACGAGAGTCCGTGCGTAGCTACTATTATGCTATTGTCCGGGTAGTTAGGACCCAAAAGCATGTGTACGTGGATTAATTATGAACACATTGGTAGCTTGAATTGCTTAACTCACATAGAATTAGTAAGTAAATTTCTAAAAGAATTAAACTTCATTTCTTAAATTGTTAAAGGAGAATTGGTTTTATTTGAATAAATATTCCTCGATAAGTTCTTATTTGACTGATTGAGCATGTACTTTATGTTTGCCTGCGTCGCATGGATGATTCGCGAGCAGGATATGTATTTAATTATGGAATGGGCCGAATGCTTCGGTGATAATAGATGCATCTATGGTTCGTGCCGCTCGACCCTCAGCAGTGCACATTTTACATTCTGTTGGAGCGGGCCGTCGACCTCGGCATAATTTGCGCATGTTTATCTGTTACTTGGAAATTTGTAAATGTGGAATTGGCCCTACGTGGCTTGACATAAACTGATAAGATAATAAAGAACAGACTTTAGAAGCCCTTGATTTATTGTTGAAGGTGTTTACCTGTTCGTTGGTTTTACAATCAGAACTTTTATACAAATCCATGATTATTCTCGTACTTATAGAATATTGCTAATTGACCTCTAGTGAGTGTCGGAGTTGGACATCTCGTCTATACCCCTTCGGGATTAGGCGGGATACTCACGGAGTACACATTGATTACGTACTCATACTATATTTCTGTGCATTTTTGTTGCATAGGTATATATACACCTCTAGCAGCTTATTGGGTGTAGCAGCATGGACAACGCTGGGACTAGGTGAGTTGCATCATCGAGGCGACCGCAGCTAGAGTAGTTCCTTCCAATGTACTGTATTTACTTTCCGCCCACTATATTCGGGGCGGATGTTGTATTATATTTCTCTTATCAATAGTCGCTCATGTACTTGTGACACCAGGTTTCTAGGAAGGTTTACAACGGATTTGTTCTAACTTTTATTATTTAAATTCGAATTCTAGTAGTGAATTTTTATTAATAAAAATGGAAGGAAAAACCTTAGATTTTCAAAAGTATTAAAAGAGGAATTAATTGATGAGTTAGTTGGCTGGCCTGACAGAGGTGTCCGGCGCCACCATGACCCTTAGTGGATTTTGGCTCGTGACAACATGGTATCAGAGCACTAGGTTCCCGTCGGTCTCACGAGTCATGAGCAAGTCTAGTAGAGTCCCGCGGATCGGTACAGAGACGTCTGTACTTATCCTCGGGAGGCTGCAGGACTGTTAGGAGTACTTCCCCTCTTGATTTCCTTATCGTGCGGTTAGATTCCTTTGAGGCCTATGCCTTTGATTTCTTCCTACTCAATCTTACGCGACGCGAGCGCTTGTCATAAATTGAAAATTGAAGGATTGTAATGGCACGACAAATATGGTGCGAGATGATTTTCCCAGTATAGTTGATTGGAATATTATAGTCGAACTTTGGAAGGTTATTCTAATGTTTTAGCTCAGTAACAAAACTTTTGAGAGCCTTGAGGCTAGGCACAATTTGCCATGATGCTCATGAGCGATTATTTCGTAGTGTTCTTATGATGGTAGGGTGCTTGCCCATGTGTCGGGGCAATGAATGAATTGAAGGGAGGTTTACTCAGTGTGTAATCAAAAGGATTCAGTATTTTATTCCCGGCAGGGGAAAGTCAATTGAACTAAGGATGGTCAGATGTGGACTAGTGGAAGTAATGAAACGTGGTAATTGCAAGCATGAAGGAGATCTCTTCTCTATTGAGGTGTTGTGGTCCTAATTGGACGTATTAAGCTTATCGGTGTTATGATCTTCTATGATTTTCCCTTGGGGCATGATATTGTGAAGTAGTATCGGAGATGTAACTATCATACATCGCAGGGTGCGGTGGTCTTGGATTGAATCAGTGTTCCGATGTTGATGGTTAGATAAAGACGACCTTCGGGAAGGTTTGGGATTAATAGCAAATCGCGGAATTCAAGTACTATAAAGATAAATTTTATTAAGGTGACGACTGAGCAGCAAAGGATGAGGAGGACATATGGGAAGTGTCCGACGGAGTTTTAAACTTCTAAAAGGCCAGGCTTAGGGAGCGCAGGCCGAGCAGCCAATTTTAGGAGTGAGTTTTCCCAAAGTGGGAGAGTGGCGAGGCTGTGTAGGGCCTGGTAGTAGGATGATTACGTGCCTAAGGGTAGTTTGGAAGGATCTGGAATTTTAGCGATGGGCAATGGAAGTCGGTAGATTAATTCGAAGCATGGTGTTGTTATGCGGCAGGAGATTGGATATGACGGAAAGGAGCTGCATGAAGTGAAGAAAGACGTCACATGACCTTGAAGTGAAGGGATGTTGTCGCACAATCAATGGATGTCCACGAGGGGTGAATGGACTCGTGCAGCTGGAGAGTGAGCTCGGACTCAGGATGGGTTATTAATGTCGTAGTGATTGTGCCCCGTACAGAAACGTTGGAGGATGCTGGGAGATGGTTTCCACAGGTGGGGTATCCCTGTGAGCAGGTTAGCAGTCGCGTGGTTGGCGAGGCTTCTGCGAGGAGTTCTACCAAATATGCAGCAAAAGGGAATGGTTGTGTGAATGGCATTAATGGTTTAGAGGATCCAATTGGGTTTCTATGGTAAGATATCGAGACGGCTGGCGGTTGATTGCACAAGGTTATGTCAACAAGAGGTTTAGAATAATAGTGAACTCCAGAGTATTGGTAATTATGGCTTCAAGCTAAGTGGGAGAGTCCCACCGCTTATTATTTGGGTTTCATGGTTAGCTACTTGCGAGGTTTCCAGTTATTAATATCTTGGTGGGTTGTCTCAGCTATGGAAAAAGACCATAAAAGGTAATTTGAGCAAATGAATTGTTGGAGGCATGCTATGGTTGGCCTTATTGGCTCATGTTCAGACTTGGAAGAAGGTTCAGGATTTATACCTTGTATAGATACAGGTTTCAGAGGAAGTGATTTTGTCGGGTGCCTCGTCGAGAAGGTATTCATGTGCTATGAGATTTATGGAGCTGAGTTTATTCAGGACCAAATCAGAGCGGGTGGCTCTTAGTAACGGTCCTAATGGATTCAAAAGAAGCAAAGTATGGTGCTTAAAGATTTCGAGCCTATAAGTACAATTAAGAATCAAGCTTGGAAAGCATCTTATGAGAAGTGGAACAAAATGTTCTGTGATGGTTGGCTTGTGATGTAGCAATTGGGAAGATAGGGGTTGAGACAGCATGGTCTCGCGATTCAAGGTCACTCGGGATGAGTGTAGATGGAGTATGTTATGTGAAGAAGAGAGTCAGTACTATTTCCAAAACACACAAGGATAAATTGGAAGAAAAATGGATTGATTAGCCACAGTCGACTTTGGGCATGTTTGGATTTGAGGTCAGTTCATCCAGCATGATCAAGTTGTGCGTATGATTTGTGGCGGTACGAGCGAGGTCTGCCGGTCGCCGTAATGGGTGTCATTCAGAAGCCTTCTATTGTTAAGGCTTGTTATGTGGGAAAATAGATTCCGGAGGGGGTTATGGTGGCTTGGACCACTACTTGCAGATTTGCATATTCTACGGTTATGGGAATTTACCTGTGTGTTGCTATGGTTCTCCTGAAGTGAGTAAAGTGCAAAGCTCTTATATGATAAAGTGTTAAAATATTAACAGTTTTGGGGTTATGATGAAAATCGTGTTCTATCGTATGTTGGCACATTAGGTGCAGTGAGTAGCATGGAAATTCGAAGTAAGGATCAATGTTGCAGCTTGGGCTGGCAAGGATATCACGGGCTCGGATGAGAAAAGAAGTGGTTGAATGATTAAAGTAAATTGGTATTGTCTTCAGCGTCACCTGAGATCGATGTGTTAAGGAAGAGGTTTCGCATCCTGGTTAAGGATTCTGGATCGCTTTTCAGCGTTAGTGCGTCCAATGGTTTAGATGTGCAGACCCGTTATGTATTTCAGAAGATTGTGGGAGCGTGTCCCATGGGAAGATTGTATAAGTGTGACATGTAGTCACTTGATTGGCTAAAGATTTAAACCAAGTATGAGGATTGTGGTAATATCATTAATTTGAGAATTTATGCCTGGAGGGCACTTTGTGTATTGGGTTATGAACCGAGGAGGTTTGCTCCGGTTATGACGTTTGTTCTTGTGTGTTATGAGAAGAAGGAAATTAGTATGTACCTTTGAAAGGTCATTAGCTTAATTTGATATGATCAGGATCGACTTGAGGTCAGTGGGTGGATTTAAATGTGAATTTGGGCTTTATGGCAGGCCAGTGGTGGTCATTTCAGTAATGCTCTCCTTATAGAGTAGTCAGGGTGTCATCTCGTTGTCAGATATGTCATAAAGTGATACATTACGCCGTGTGAGTTTTGAGACAGCTTGAGAAATTGTGTATGTGTTGAGGTTCCGCTTTGCGATGATGTTAGGTGAGCAGGATGGCGCTTGAGATTTAGATCTTGTATCGCACCTCAGTTGTGCTTGAGTTTTGTAGCCTATAGCACTATGTGTTTTCTCAGGGATGGTATTATGCACTTAGCGTGCTTACGATCAAAATTCGATATTTTTATTGTAATGAGCAGATTTAGCTCGAAATGCAATCTCCTTATGTGAGGTCAATGTGTGGATCGGGTGGCACACCGCCATGGGCATGTTATTTGGATCGGGTGGCACGCTGCCATGGGCATGTTATTTGGATCGGGTGGCACGTCGCCATGAGTATGTTATTTGGATCGGGTGGCACGCCGCCATGGGTATGTTATTTAGACCGGGTTGCGCGCCATAACAGTGTGATGATGAATGTAGTTTTCTATATGCTAATTTTAAATGTCCGGTTTCCTATTTTCTAAGGAAAGTCTGTGGTAGTGCAGGAGTTAGGTAATTCCTTCCAGAGTTTTATTTCCTGTTGTGTTGTGTTCGAATTGGTGGCCATTGGCACATTCTAGCGTCATATGAGACTTGTGATCACATTCGGAGTGGCTTATTGCCGAGCAGTTCGTACTGGATAAGATGAGATTATGGGATTTAATATCATTGCAACCTGATTATATGAAGTATACTAAGGAGCAAAAGTCATTATTAGGTTCAGAATGTGGTAATGTTTCTTATCAGAAATATAGACTCAATGATTGGTTGACTCGGCAGTTGATTATGAATTTCAGCATCTCATCCATCGTGGCGGTATTGTAATAGTTAGAGTAAGACCTATGTAGGTCATGAGGTGCAATGGGGGCATCAGATTCGTGGAATTTCGATTAATTCAAACAGAATGTTATTGTGGTCCTATGAGTAAAGTGATGCAAAGTGTGAATTCAGCAGAGTTATGCAGTCATGTTTGAGTACAACGTATAGTGATAGATACAGTGATCGTATGTTGGAAATAGGCCTGACATAGAATTTCGAATGTTGGAATTGGGCTCTAAGGCTTAATTGCTTGAATAAAAGGGAGTATCTTCAGAACTTATCGAACTAATGTGCTCCACTGAGTTGTGATAGCACGGGAAGGTGCATGAGGTGCTAAACAGTGGTTTCAGACCACTCCAGTACAGTTCTCAGCACGTTCGAGGACGAACGTATGTTTAAGTGGGAGAGAATGTAACGACCCGACCGGTTGTTTTGAGTACTAGCGCTCTATTCAGCAGTCGGAGGCCATGAACAGCTTCATTTTAGGTATTATGACTTGTACGCGTGGTCGAAATTTGATTTCGGGAAGTCCAGAGTTGATTTGAGAAGAGAATTCTTATTTCGGGAGCTTAAAGTTGAAAGAATGAACTAGGGTTGGAATTTTAAGTAAACGA
>MU759301.1:0-49189 GCA_026770625.1 Nicotiana glauca | reverse complement strand
AAGTTCTTATTTGACTGATTGAGCATGTACTTTATGTGTGCCTGCGTTGCATGGATGATTCGCGAGCAGGATATGTGTTTAATTATGGAACGGCCGAACGCCTCGGTGATAATAGATGCATCTATGGTTCGTTCCGCTCGACCCTCAGCAGTGCACAATTTACATTCTGTTGGAGCGGGTCGTCGACCTCGGCATGATTTACGCATGTTTATCTGTTACTTGGAAATTTGTAAATGTGGAATTGGCCATATGTGGCTTGACATAAACTGATAAGATAATAAAGAACAGACTTTAGAAGACCTTGATTTATTGTTGAAGGTGTTTACCTGTTTGCTGGCTTTACAATCAGAACTTTTATACAAATCCATGATTATTCTCGCACTTATAGAATATTGCTAATTGACCTCTAGTGAGTGTCGGAGTTAGCCATCTCGTCTCTACCCCTTCGGGATTAGGCGGGATAATCACGGAGTACACGTTGATTATGTACTCATACTACATTTCTGTGCATTTTTATTGCACAGGTATATATACACCTCTAGCAGCCTATTGGGTGTAGCAGCATGGACAACGCTAGGACTAGGTGAGCTGCATCATTGAGGCGACCGCAGCTAGAGTAGTTCCTTCTGATGTACTGTATTTACTTTCCGCCCACTGTATTCATGGCGGATGTTGTATTTTATTTCTCTTATCAGTAGTCGCTCATGTACTTGTGACACCGGGTTTCTGGGAAGGTTTACAACGGATTTGTTCTAACTGTTATTATTTAATTTCGAATTCTAGTAGTGAACTTTTATTTATAAAAATAGAAGGAAAAACCTTAGATTTTCAAAAGTATTAAAAGAGAAATTAAATGATGAGTTAGTTGGCTGGCCTGACAGAGGTTTCCGGCGCCACCAGGACCCTTAGTGGATTTTGGGTCGTGACAATAAGAAATATATTCTTTCCTAGGCCTTTTTCTCCTTCTCAGTTCCTCATTAGAGGTAATTTCATTATTTGTTTCAACAGGTGTATGAGAAATTTTATCAGATAATGGATAAATATATTCAAATAACTCACCATCCTTTGTCTCAATTATAGTATTGCAATCAAACACATCACTTTTTAAAACAAGAAATCTATATGCAGCACTATGTTCAGCATATCCAATTAGCATGCAATCAACAGTTTAGAACCTATTTTTCTCTTTTTAGATTCAGGCAAAAGAACTTTAGCAAAGCACCCCCACACTTTTGAATATTTCAAGTTAGGTCTATAATTCTTTCACAATTCATACGGAGTTTTGCCAGTTCTTCTATATGGTATTCTATTTTGTAAGTAACATGCAGATAATATAGCTTCACCCCACAAATTATAAGGAGCATTAGAACTAACTAAGATAGAGTTCATCATTTCTTTCAGTGTTTTACTTTTTCTTTCAGCTATTCTATTTGACTCAGGTGAATAAGGTGGAGTTACTTCATGAATTATTCCTTCTTTTTCACAAAAATCATTCAAAGACAAATATTCTCCACCTCTATCAGATCTGATTCTTTTGATTTTTCTACTAAGTTGATTTTCAACCTCAGTTTTATAAGAAATAAAAGCATTAAAAGCATCATCTTTATTTCTAGGAAAATACTACTTAGTATATCTGGAAAAATTATTAATAAAAGTCACATAATATCTTTTGACACCTCTAATCATAGTCTACTTTAAATCGCCTAAATCAATTTGAATTAAAGATAACAATTCAGTTTCTATATTTACAGAAAAATAAGTCTTTCTTGTACTTTTAGCTTCAGCACATATTTCACGCTTATTAATATTACTTGAGTCTAAACCAGATATTAATCCTAGGGACTGCATTTTTTTTATATACGCGACATTAACATGTCATAGTCTAGCATGTCACAAAGAAATTGACTCAACCATATAAGCAGAAGAAGATGCATTTTTATTTTTAGTATCGGAAATAATAAGCACAAATAAACCAAGGTTACAATATCCGTTGCCTACAAAAATTTGATTTTTGGTCAATACGACCTCATTATTTTAAATGAAACATTTACTCCAACTTTTGCTAATAACCCCATAGAAACCAAATTGGTTTGGATATTAGGAACATGCAATACATCACTCAATGCTAGAGTTTTACCATATGTGAGTTTGAGAAAAAAATTTCCTTTCCCAAAAACGAGATGTTCTTGATGTATTGGGAAAATTTTAGTTTGCATATTGGAAATGATGTTTCATGACACATAGACTAGTTAAACAGTTAAAGAATTAAGGGCAGTTACGAGGTACGAGCAACAACAGATACGATCAAGATAATAGAAGAGGCACGAGCAGTCATACAAGCAATTCAATGTCCGTACCTATTCAAGACATTTAAAGCTCAAAGATCGTGAAGAATCAAAGGAAAGAATCTGACAGCAAATAAGAGTCCAGATGCAGTATTTAATGAGTATTAAATATTGAAAACGTTAGAGAATATGTATTTAATGTATGTGATTATGTAACGTAACATTCAAAATCATTAATTGCCCATAATAGCCTTATTATGACAAAGGTAAGGCTCGTATCCCCAAAATAACTATAAAAGGGAAAGGAACAAACAATTGTAGACACAAGACACTATTGGAATATACTTTGATTTATTTGCTTTCTGATCATATTATTCTCAAATTTCTTTCTTTATATACTTTTCTGATTATCAGTAACCCGTATTCTTCTAAATTCTAGCTTTGACTAAAATTTTATTTTTTGGTTAAACAAATTGGTTCTATTACTGGGAATCTGATAATCAATTATATCTCAACTTGATTTTCTTTGTTGTATCAACTATGTCGAACAACAATGACAACATCTAAGGAAACAAAGAAAATCAATCGAACTAACAACTTTAGGGAGATCTGCGAGACAATAATGCAATAGTTCCTTCTCCACGGGGTTTCCCACGACGATCTCGTGAAGGAATTCCTGAAGGATTTCACACAGAAGAATAAGTTCAATTTGAGAATGTTGAAGCTATGGATGATACTTTACAAAAACTTATCGCTACTCAGGTCAACAAAGCTTTACAAGCTTTTGTTAGTCAATTACCTGTTGCTCCACCCACACCTACTCCAAATAACAATACTTTGGAGAATACTCATTTTGGACTAGTTAATTCAGGCATCGGTGGAACCCCCAATGAAACACAGGAGGGAGACCCAAGTAATACAGTTAATTCTGATTTACAAAATCTAATACTAACATTGCAGAAACAGCTTAAGGAGCAAAATGACCGCATAGAATAAATACCCAGAGTACCGCCCGTAATCAAGGGGGTGGATATAGATAAATATTCTCAACAGCCTTGGAAGCCAAGTGTCGCCCCTTTCCCAATTCCAAAGAAGTTCAAAAAGCCTGATATTCCAAAGTATGATGGGACAACAAACCCGTGAGATCACTTTACCGCATTTATAACAGTTGTCAAGGGCAATGATATAACTAAGAAGGATATTGAATCAGTCTTGGTCAAAAAATTCGGTGAAACACTCACTAAAGGGGCAGTAACATGGTATTCTCTTTTACCTAAAAATTCTATAAATTCTTTTGTTGAGCTTGCAGATTTATTTATCAAAGCACACTTGAGAGCTCAAAAAGTTGAAAAGAGAATGGAAGACATCTTCAAAATCAAGCAAGGAGGTTCAGAGTTGCTTAGAGAATTTGTGGACAGATTTCAACGGGAAAGAATGACGTTGCCATGAGTACCTGACAATTGGGCGGCCATAGCCTTCACCAGCAATTTAAATGAGAAGAGTTCAGAAGCTATGAGGCGACTCAAGGAAAGCCTTCGAGAATTCCCAGCAACATCGTGGAATGATGTCTACAACAGATACAGTACAGAGATAAGGATTGAAAAAGATATAATTTTATGACATAAAATAGAAGAAAAAGTAAGCTCAAGGTGTGTAAAAAATGAAAAAAGATCTGGTAAAAACAAGTACGAGCCATATATGGGACCCATGGGAAGAGACTCACGATCAAAGTAAGACAGTCAAAGGTACGATCACACATCGAGGAATAAAGAACCAGGCCCGACTTCAAGATTTGGGAACGATCAGAATAGACGCGGGTCACAAGATGATGATGGAAGTCTAAGGGCAAGGTTCGTTGGTTACAATTTCAACATAAGAACCTCTAAACTCGTAGCAATTTAAGAAGCATGGGAGATAAGTACGATGGCCAAAGGAGATGAGATCAAATCCGAACAGACGAAACCCTGATCATTGGTGTGAATTTCACAATGACCATGGGCATAAAATAACAGATTGCAGATTTCTGTAGGGTGAAGTCGATCATTTGTTAAAATAAGGATATCTCACTAAGTTATTCAGTGAAAAAGGTAAACAAGCATACATGAAGAACAGGCAGGAGCCTCCGAAACCACCCTCGCCCAAAAGAATCGTCAATGTTATAAGTGGGGGTGAAGATATCAATGGCGTCTCATATGCTGCAACAAAAAAGACTTACAAGATAACAATCACTCATGGGAAGCGGTTGCGACATGTAGTGGAAGAAGAGAATATTACATTCAATGATGCAGATGCCGAGGGTCTCTTAACTCCACACAACGACGCACTGGTAATATCTTTACGTGTACAAGACAGTATTGGAATATACTTTGATTTATTTGCTTTCTAATCCTATTATTCTCAAATTTCTTTCTTTATATACTTTTCTGATTATCAGTAACCCATATTTTTCTAAATTCTAGCTTTGACTAAAAATCTATTTTTTGGTTAAACAAGTTAGTTTTGTTCTATGTGGTCATTTTTCTCCTTAAGCTATTTTTGCAATGTTAGTATTAGATTTTGTAAATCAGAATTAACTGGATTACATGGGTCTCCCTCATGTGTTTCACTGGGGGTTCTACCGCTGCCTGAATTAACCAGTCCAGAACGAGGATTCTCCAAAGTATTGTTATTTGTAGTAGGTGTGGGTGGAGCAGCAGGCAATTGACTAACAAAAGCTTGTAAAGCTTTGTTGACCTGAGTAGTGATAAGTATTTGTAAAGCATCATCCATAGCTAACGTGAAACGAGTTTTGATTGATCCAGGCAGTTCTGTAAACATTATTTTGATACGAGTATTGCGGGAGATGCAAGCAAAAGATAAATTGGTTCCAAAAGCACATACTTTGTCAGGATTTGACAACTCTAGTGTTGTAACGAAAGGAGAAGCAATACTTACAACATTTGCAAAAGGCGTTGTCAAAGATACCAAATTTCAGGTCGTAAATATGGAAATGGCTTACAACATGATTATTGGGAGGCTATGGATCCATGACATGGATGATGTTCCATCAACCTTACATCAAGTTATTAAATTTTCATCACCATGGGGAATATGTCAAATCAGAGGAGATCAACAAACATCTAGAAGTATCAACTCCGTTGCAGATTAAACTGTTAAGGATGAAGACAAATAGAAATTACAGAATTCAAGTGGGGATAACATGGTGTCAACCTCAATTGAACAAGGGGAAACAGATGTGGATTCAAGACCTGATACCATTCAAGAACCAGAGGAAAATGAAAACGTCAAAATAACAATAGAAGAGTTAGAGGTTATGATTTTATTTATACATTGGCCCGAGAGAAAAGTGTATATAGGAGCCAATCTTAGCCCGGAGGTAAAGCGTAAGTTGATTGAATTTTTAAAAGCTAATGTAGTTTGTTTTGCTTGGTCCCATTCTGACATGACAGGGATACCACCAGAGGTCATGACTCAAAAATTAAATGAAGATCCATCATACCCTCCAGTCAAGCAAAAGAAAAGAAAGCAAGGAACTTTCAAGAATCAGGTGATTCAAGAAGAAGTTCAAAAATTGCTAAAAATTGGTTAAATTCGTGAGGTAAAATATCCTAACTGGTTAGCTAACACTATTGTGGTTCTTAAGAAGAACGATAAGTGGCGAGTCTGTGTAGACTGCACAGACCTTAATAAAGCCTGTCCAAATGATTCTTTTCCTTTACCGTACATAGATCAACTAATTGATGCTTCTGCAGGACATGAGCTATTAAGTTTCTTAGATGCATATTCATGCTATAATCAAATCAAAATAGATCCAGAAGATGAGGGAAAAACTTCTTTCATAATAGACAGGGGGACTTACTGTTATAAGGTAATGCCCTTTGGTCTTAAGAATACAGGTGCAATGTATCAGCGGTTAGTTACCCAAATGTTTCAAGAGCATTTAGGTAGGACCATGGAGGTATATATAGATGATATGCTAGTTAAGACTCATCATTCAGAAGATCATATATCGCATCTATCTGACACATTTAAAATTTTACAAAAATATAACATGAAGTTAAACCCAGAAAAATGTGCATTTGGTGTAGCATCAGGTAAGTTTTTATGTTTCTTGTTTCTAACCGTGGTATTGAAGTGAATCCTGCACAGATTAAGGCCATTGAAGAAATCCCTTATATACTTTCAAACAAGAAAAAGGTTAAAGATTGACAGAAAGAATCGCAGCTTTGGGAAGATTCATTTCTAAATCATCGGGAAAATGTTTTGTATTCTTCTCAGCCCTTAAGAAGCAGTATCATTTTGAGTGGAATGAGGAATGTCAACAAGCACTTAGGAATTTGAAAACATACTTATCAAATCCACCTTTGCTAGCAAAACCAAAGGCTAGGGAGAAACTTTTCATATACCTTGTTGTTTCAGAAGTTGTAGTAAGCGCTGTCTTGGTTCGAGAAGAACAAGGTAAACACTACCCTATCTATTATGTTTGTAAATCTTTGTTAGATGCTGAGACATGGTATCCACAATTGGAAAAACTAGCAGTTGCTTTAATCATGGCATTTAGAAAGTTAAGACCATATTTTCAATGTTATCCCATTATTGTAGTGACTGCATCTTACGTAATATATTACATAAGCATGAATTATCGGGCAGATTGGCTAAATGGGACATAGAGCTAAGTGAATATAAAATCACGTACCTACCTAGAACAACAATAAAATCCCAAGTATTAGCCAATTTCGTGGCCGACTTTAGCCAAGGGATGCAATTAGAACCAGAAAAAGAAGTACATATACTTAATGGGGCTAATCCGGGAACATGGACTTTATTCACTGATGGCTCATCTAACGTAAAAGGTGCATGTTTAGGAATTGTCCTAGTAGGAATTGTCTTAGTACCACCTACGGGTGAAACTATTAGGCAAGTTATTAAATGTCACTCCATAACTAACAATGAAGCAGAGTATGAAGTTGTGATTGCAGGTCTAGAATTGGCACGAGAACTTGGTATAAATCAAGTAGTGATCAAAAGTGATTCGCAACTCGTGGTTAATCAAATGCTGGGGACTTACACGGCTAGGGAAACAAGGATGCAATAGTACTTGGAAAAGGTATGGGAACTGATATAGAAATTCCAAACTTGGAAGGTCATACAAATACCAAGAGATGAAAATGTTGAAGCAGATGCCTTAGCCAATCTCGCATCCGTAGTTGAAGTGGCAAATGATGCAAACGCCTCAGTTATACATTTATTTCACTCGATTCTCGAACCTGATAAGAATGAGGTAAATTTTAATAATTTAACTTGGGATTGGAGGAACGAAATTGTTGCTTTTTTGCAGTATGGTATCGTCCCTGATGACAAGAGGAAAGCGCATGCACTTCAAAAAAAAGGTTGCTCGGTACTATTTAAAACAGGGGAATATTTATCGTAAAATGTTCGGTGGTCCCTTGCAAGATGCCTCGGACCTTCTCAAATGAAGTATGTAATAAGAGAAATACATGAGGTTCGTTACGGGAATCATGCAGAAGGAAGATCACTGGTAAGAACCTTGATTAGAGCAGGCTACTACTGGCCCAAAATGGAAGAAGAAGCAGAGAGTTTTGTGGCTAAATGTGATAAATGCCAGAGGTACGGTAACAATATACACAGACCTGCAGAATTATTACATCCAGTCATTGCACCGTGGCCATTTATGAAATAAGGAATGGATATAGTAGGACCTTTACCTCAAGCGAAAGGACAGGTAAAGTTTCTGCTCGTACTTACTGATTATTTCACTAAATGGGTGGAGGCAGGAGAATTTAAACAGGTGCGAGAAAAAGAAGTCAAAGATTTCATTTGGCGAAATATCATATGTCGATTTGGTGTATCAAAGGAAATCGTATATGACAATGGCCCTCAATTTGTCGGAGCTCAAGTCACAGAATTTTTTGAGAGTTGGCAAATTAAAAGGATTAAATCTACACCATATCATTCAGTGGGTAATGGGCAAGCATAATCAACAAACAAGATCATAATCAACAATTTAAAGAAACGATTAGAGGAGTCAAAGGGTAATTGGCCTGAAGTGTTACCCGGAGTTTTATGAGCGTGTCGCACAACAACAAAAACGAGCACAGGAGAAACACCCCTCTCTTTAGTTTACGGAGTAGAGGCATTGATTCTGATTGAAATAGGAGAGTCAAGCACAAGATTCTCACAAGCAACACAATAGTCTAATAACGAGGAGATGCGGGTCAATCTGGATTTATTGGAAGGCAGAAGAGAAGCTGCGTTAATAAGGATGGCTGCACAAAAACAAGTCTCAGATTCTTCAAAATTGGGGACTTCGTGCTCAAAAAGATTTTTCAATCTACGAAGGCTGCTAATACGGGGAAATTAAGTCCAACATGGGAAGGACCCTGTAGAATTCGTGATATTGCAGGAAAAGGAGCATATGAATTGGAAATAATTGACGGGAAGGTGCTTCCTTCACATTGGAATGCTGTTCATTTGAAGAGATACTATTTCTAAGGAAAAACCCATGGTCAGGTATCACCATGTTAAATTTTATTTTTTGAATTGTTAAAATTTTACTAACAATTTTAGATGATAGGCAAAACGCTAACCCGTACTAAATGATGAGTCACGGCCTGTAAGGAAAAATGGAATAAACTAAATTTCCTTGCCCAGGGTTACAATTATTCTAAATAGAAATATAAACGGGTTAAGCAGTCTTCATCTATAATCGCACCTTCGAGTCCTGTATGTATTTCCTTTTCGGGAAAAGGACCAAGTGAAAGGGACTATAAAGTGCTCGAGGCTTCATTCTTCAACACTCAAACACTTGGGGGACTACATAGTATATAAAGTCACGTGTATAAAAAAGGCAAATAAGATTGAGGAAAAATCAAGCCTAGAAGAGTCAAGTACGGAGTGAAAGTTACGAACTCATGGAATTCATCATAGTGTTCTTTCTCATGAGAACAATGGAGTCACCTCTCAAACCCTTCTTAATGTTTTGGAGCTAAGGGGACGGTTAGGGTAAAGACTATGTACTAAAAGGGGTTATAAGGGAAAACCTTGTATCTATTGTTCTTCTTTTGTAAAAATCTGTTACAAGGAAAACAGTTACGAAAAAGTTATAGATGTAATTTAAATGTATGTAAAGAAATAAAAACTTGTCAAAGTTATTTCAAAGAAACATATGTGTTCCTATTTCTTTTATCGTATGATAACACCATTATGAAGTTGAGACGTCTTCTTCATTAAGTGTCAAAATATAAAAGGCCTCTCTTTTATAAAACTCATGTTATTTAGTCATGAGATGAACAGAAGCATTTTCAGAGAACAAAAATGCAAACTATTCTTTAAGTCCTTGAAAATAAAAGGCAAGAATAGAATAGACGGAAGTTAAATGATAATAAGAACTTCTTAATATTTAAAACTAAAGATAAAGTATAAACTTAGTCATAAAATTATTTATACAAAATGCCCCATGACAAGACTTGGAGACTTATACGTCTAAAATCGACCCTCAAGTGATAACCAAGGGTTTGATTACAAAAAAAAATTCACAAGAATCTAAGAACTTTAAACATAGTTTTCCAAATAGGTACTTGCAAAAAGGGAATTTAAAGCAAATATAAATCTTTTCACTAAGAAGAAAGAACTGAGGAAGGATCATCCGCGGGATCAACTGGAACAACGTTCAATTGCAGCAATTGGTGCATCAACAGACAAAGTCTCAGCCTGGCTTGCAACATGAGGCACGGTTGGGCTTAAAGAAGGTGCGGCACCCGAGGCAATTTCAGCGTTCATGGGGACTTCAACTGCGAGAGTTTCAGCCAAGGAAGTTTCACTTACGGGAACTTCAACTCCGGGAGCTTCAACTTCGGGAAATTCAATCGTGAGTGAAGGGAAGTCCAGTGGTTGTTGAGCTTTTTCAATAGGCTCCATAACTTTAGCTAACTCTAACTCCATGTTGAAGTTTTCTTGGATGGACTCACCTAAGGCATCACCACGTGAGTTCGGAAAAGCCCAGCTTACCTCAACGATAGTTTTATCTTCAAGGAGCTCGTAATCTCTTTCCCAAGTGGAAATCTCGCTCTTGAGTTATTCATTTTCAGCCAAGGCTATGTTGTAAGAGGCTTGGAGAAAGGCATGAGAGTTTTCCAAGGCATGCACCTTGTCAGTAGAAGTTCGCAGATCTTCTTGTGTCCGAGTCAAACTTTGCGCTAGATCTCTAGCATAAACTTCTTTTTGATTCAAGAGCTTTCAACTCTCTGATCTCCTCATTTGCCCTAGATAATTGCTCTGAGAAAGAAGACTCGAAACGCTCTTTATTTTTCTCCGCCTGACTTGAGGAAGCTTTGGCAACTGCTAACTCTGAAGTTAATACCCGTATCTGTTGCTCCAGGTTATTCCTATTCTCTTTCAAATCCTCTATAGTAATTTGTGCACTATCAAATTGTTCTTTCCAATTGGCTGCTTCCAACTGAAAATCATGAGCTACCTTCTTTGAATCAAGAACAACCTTCTCAAAGTCACGTGCCATCTTCTCTAATATAGAAACTTTGCTCATCAGCTCTGTGCCAATAAGATTGGCTTGAAAATGATAAAGGAGGAAAATAAGAATTCTAGAGAAAGACCTTTTGTAAAAGTAGAGAAAGAAGGAAAATACCTTCAAGGTAGCATGAACTATGTCGTTCATCAAAGTTAGACAGCTATGGCTATTCATTTTTTCTTTCTCAATTGGGCCGATTAAAGGCTCAAGCCAAGCATCTGCCTGACCAGATTTCCTCAAAAGGATATTGTTAGCAGGAACTTCACTAGTCACGCTCCTCATAGCAACATATCTACTCGTAGAATCCACTTCTGTATGAAGAACAATAGAAGGGGGAACTGCCAAACGAGGAGCGGTAGAAAAAGTAAAAACAGAAGAGGGAGGAATAGAAGCAGATGAAGCAGGTAAGGAAGGAATCAAAGGCACAGCAGAAGGTAAAGAAGGAATTGTAGATATGGGAGTTGAAAAGGAAGACAAGGGAAGTTTATCCAAAACATGCCCTAACTCACCACTCTCGAAACCACTAACGAAAAACTGGTTAATAGAGTCACGGGTGTCACGAGGGATAACAACGTCATCATCAAAGACGAGATGAACAGGCCCGGTAGGAGAAAGATGACGAGAAAATTCAGCTTCGTCAGAGACGATACGTCTCCTAACTCTTGGCCTCATCATCAAGGAACCACCGTCGTCTTCTTCCTCGGAGTCATCCTCTTCAATGGTTTTTCTTTTCGAACTCAAGAGTATATCCTGAGCCCTTTCTAAGGAAATTTGAGTTCCTGAAGAGGAACGAGAGGCCGCAATTGCTTCAGCATTAACACCTCGAATAGCAAATCCTGACAAAGAGAAGGATGATAGTTAAAACAATACAGAATTTTTTTTTTTACATACGAGAAAGACAAAAACTCTTACCGTGAGTCTTTACTTTTCAACCATAACGATTGGAAATGGATTTCCAAGACCTAGCCTCCATAGGTGCGATCTTCAACAATTTATCTACCCAACCACGAAAATTGGGGACGTTCTCCACAACTCCCATGGTTTCTAAAAAAAGAAGAAAACAAAGTTAAAGAAACTTATAAACTCGAAAGAAAAAGGTACGAGAATGGTGAGAGACTTACGTGCAAAGTTCCACTTCTCAGGAAAGGGAACATTTTCTTTACCCACTAAACCAACTGTGGGGACAACAACAAATTGGGCATAACTGCCATAATCCTTATCATCTTCTGGGATCACCAAAACCCTCTTACTCCTAGCCACTAAGGTAAAAAAGCCATTGCAAAAAAGCCTAGGGGAGTAGAGATGAATTAGGTGAGGGAAGGTAAAATTAACATCTGCCAAATTGGCCAGATGTCTTAAACAAGCAACAGTCCTCCATACCAGCGGGCCAATCTGTGCTAAACCGACTTTGAAGAAACGACAGAAATCAAGAATCACTGGATCAATAGCTAGTTTAAATCCGAGAGTAAAAGGGTATGTGTAAACAAAATAGAGTCCAGTCATGTAGGAAGTAATTCTTTGATTTGGATTGGGGATTACAATGAGAAAATCGTTACTCCTGGCAATCTTTGTGTACTATGGGAGCTAAAACCCCTGTAATTAAAGTGGGATAAGCGTCAGCACGATCTAGACCAGAAACTTGGCTTTGAAGTGATTGCCTATCATGGTGAAAATATAAATCATTAGGGACTATCTCTTCCATCAAAGGCTCTTGTAATGGTTCAGAGGGTTCCTTACCCTTAGAAGATGATTTTTGGGTAAAAGAACCTCTAGTTCTAGAAGAAGGACCATGGCTAGGAGAAGGCATAGCAGAACCACCACCGCAAGAGGATCCTAAGCTACGAAGTCTACCACCCCTTCTATGTCTAAAAGGGGCATTGGGAAAGTTGTCTAAAATAGGAGCTCTCCTAGGGTTAGGGTTCGAAGAATACATGATGAGGAAGAATAAGAAGTAAATAGAGATTTGAACAGTTCAAATGTTCGAAAAAGTTTTATTTGGTAAAAAGTAAAAGGTAAAATTATATTTATACTGATGGGCAATCGCCTAAAGTGAAAATGCGGTAGTGAAAGGGTCATAATAATGGTAACTGGTACTTCGTGAATAGTAGAGATATAAAAAAGGTCTTGAAAAGGGGTGCAAACTGCAGAATTGATAAGGAGTTAATACATGTGAAGATCATTAAATAAAAGTGACCATTGAAGCGTCAATCTTGCCATAGCATTAATGGTGACAAAAATTCTCCTTTAATGAAATCCACTTCTCAAATATTCAACTAACGAATAAATGGAAAGTGGGGGGACCATCTGTATTGGGAAAAATTTAATTTGCATATTGGAGATGACGTGTCATGACATGTAGACTGGTCAAACAATCAAAGAATTAAGGGTAGTTAAGAGGTAAGAGCAACAACAGATACGAGCAAGGTAATAGAAGAGGCACGAGCAGTCATACAAGCAATTCAACGGTCATACCTATTCAAGATATTTAAAGCTCAAAGATCGTGAAGAATCAAAGGAAAGAATCTGACAACAAATAAGAGTCCAGATACAGTATTTAATGAGTATTAAATACTGAAAACGTTAGAGAATATGTATTTAATGCATATGATTATGTAACGTAGTATTCAAAATTCAAAGTCATTAATTGTCACGACCCGGATTTCCTACCATCGGAAGTCGTGATGGCGCCTACTAACGGAGCTAGGCCAGCCAAACTTTAAACATTCTCTGATAAATCTCAATAATATAAATAAACAAAAATCAATTAAACAAGTGCGGAAGACTTTAAGCTAAATAACAAAAATGCGGAAGTTTGAAACATATCTCTACCTAGAACCTAGTGTCACTAGCTCACGAACTTCTAAAATTCACTAAATACAACCGTCTGAAAGAAATCATAACAGTCTGTTTCAATACAAGAGTTAACAAACTGAATAAAGATGGAAGAGACTCCGGGCCTGCGGACGTCAGCAAGGCTACCTCAAGAGTCCCTGGACTAAAGGTCTGCTCCGATCTAATACTGCTGCGGTCCGAAAGCTGCGTCTTGATCTGTGCAAAAGAAATGCATAGAATGTAGCATCAGCACAACCGACCCCATGTGCTGGTAAGTGCCTGGCCTAACCCCGGCGAGGTAGTGACGAGGCTAGACAGGACCTACCACAAATAACCTGTACAGATATATGTGCAATAACAGGAAAATACACCAATTTAAGCAGTAAAAGGGTGGGGGAAACATGTTGTGGGAGACTATAGTCTGTATATATATAGGAATCAATGGTAAAGAAATGAGGATGAACAATAACAACTGATAAGGAAAACACAGGAAGACTCTATATACGAACACAATACACTCAGTCAATACTCTGTTGTGGCGCGCAACCCAATCATCAACAGATATCTCTGTTGCGGCGTGCAACCCGATCCTCAACAAACAATACCGTTGCGGCGTGCAACCCGATCCTCAATATTCATCAATACCTTTGCGGCGTGCAACCCGATCCTCAACATTTAATACCAAGAACTCACCCAAACAACGACTGCAACTCAAGTGCGAGGGGAGTAACAACAATCACAAGAAAATCCCGGCAAGGGAATACAATTAACAATTCAATCATCCTGGCAAGGGAGAATACAATAAATACTTACGTCCCGGCAAGGGACTAATCGCTACACATTCCACTTTTAATCACCTATTTCTCGAGTAACAATTTCTAGTCCGAACCAATGCTCCAAAAGCCAAACCAATCACAAACCTTCCTCAACTATTCACATTATATTATGCTTATCAACCCAAGCAAGAAAGATGTACCATTAAATCTGAATCCAACACATATAAGACTCACGGTCATGCTAGACTCTGGTGCATAGATAACTGTCACCATGCCTATACACCGTACTCCACATTTAGCAAGCAGCAAATAACACCCTAATCCTAATCCCTCAAGCCAAAGTTAGAACAAACACTTACCTCGGTCCTAAAATAGCAATCAAGGCTCTAAAACCGCCCTTCCTTTAGAATCCAACTCCGAAACAATGATATCTAGGCACAATTTAGTTCAATAGTATCAATAAAAGCTCAAAAACATAATCCCATAGTCTAGAAATGAAATTCCCGTCATTTTTCCAAAAATACCAAAATCCGACACCGGGCGTACATGGTCCAAACTCGAGGCTCGGACCAAAATCCAATCATCCATAAACCCCACGAGTTCAAATATGTAATTTGTTTCAAGACTCGACCCCAAATTGAGGTTGAATCACCCAAAATTTCCAAAGCCCTAGTTCTACCCAAAACCCCCATTTTCTACCTTGAATTCATGATTTAGGACTAATAGATTGGTGTTTAGATGAAGAAATTATGAGGGAATGAAGTTAAGATCACTTACCCAAAGAGCTATGGAGAAGGAGAAGCTTGAAAATCGCCTATGGAGTGCTCAAGGGAGGAGCTCGTGTGAAGAAATGGGAAAATCCCGAAATGGGTTCTGTTTTTAGCTTTTAAAAAATCACTGGGCATTTTTGTGCTATGCGTTCGCGACACANTACGCGTTCGCGAAGGAGGGTGTGCGAACGCGTAGAAGGAAATTTCTGGGGTCTAAATCTGTGCTATGCGAACGCGGTGATGACACACGAACGCGTTGAAGGGGGGGCACTGACATAATGCGATCGCGAGGACGGGTTCGGGAACATAAAGCAGGGAAACATTAAGGCACTGCGAACGCGAGCCTGGGGCCGCGTTCGCAAAGAACAAATCGATTGTGTAAAAATGCAGAAAAATCTGATATGTTTTCAAGTGCAAAACCACCCCGAATCACCTCCAAATCACTCCCGAGCCCTCGGGGCTCCCAACCAAACACACACGCTAACTCAAATACATCCTACGAACTTGTTCGAGCGATCAAATCACCAAGATAACATCAAAATCAAGGAATCAAACCCCAAAACTCATGATTTTCATTTCAAAGTTCATCAACCTCTAACTTTAGATATTTAGGTCCGAAACACGTCAAACGACGTCCGATTTCGACCAAATTTCACAGAAAAGCGCTTAATGCATATTTAAGAACTGTACCGGACATCGGAACCAAAATATGAGCCCGATACCTTAGTATTTTAATCAATTTTTATTTCCATTTTTCCTTAATAATTTCAGAAAATAATTTAACAGAAAAAAAATTTACTCAGGTTCTGGACCTCGGATTTCGACTCCGGGCACATGCCCGAGTCCCATATTTTTCTACGTACCTCCCGGGACCGTCACATCACGGGTCCAGGTCTGTTTACCCAAAATATTGACCAATGTCAACTATATCAATATTAATATCAAAATTCTTCAAATTTTTCACATAATTCACATATTTTAACATAAAAATTTTCCGGCTTCGCGCCCGGACTGTGCACGTAAATCAAGGTAACCAAAAACAAGGTTTCCAAGGCCTTGGAAGCGCGGAAAAAGGAAGAAATACGGTGATGATCCCTTTGGGTCGTCACATTAATTGCCCGTAATAGCGTTATTATGACAAAGGTAAGGCTCATATCCCCAAAATAGCTATAAAAGGGAAAGGAACAAACAGTTGTAGACACAAGACACTATTGGAATATACTTCGATTTATTTGCTTTCTGATCATATTATTCTCAAATTTCTTTCTTTATATACTTTTTTGATTATCAGTAACCTGTATTCTTCTAAATTCTAGCTTAGACTAAAAATCTATTTTTTGGTTAAACACTTGAGTCACCAAGATAAATAAATTCTTCCCCTTCCTCAATTTTGGTGTAAGATAAAATTTTATTCTTGTTTGCACAAATGTGCCTAGTAACACCAGAGTCTATCATTCAATCTCTCATATTGACCATATTATTTATTTGTAAAATGACTGCAACAATTATATCATCCGCTTTAGTCAAATATAATTTTGACTTAGCGAAATTATCATTTATCCCAACTCTTCTCTTGCATTGAGGTGCATTTTTTCTTCAAGGTTTTAATATTTCATTGGATATGTAACCATGTCTATTCACATACCTATGTCTGGATATTAGTGTCTGCCAAAGTTGTGGATACAATAACGTATTTGCAACACCATGGATATCTGACAGGACAGCTGGAACAGTAGCAGTAGAGACAACACCAAAATTGGTAGCACCATCAAAAATTTCCGTAGTACTATTACTTGCCATAGTTTATTAGAATGTAGGGAAATGACACTGAAAAAATAACAATAATAATACTGCAATAATCTTATTTGTAAGCAGATACACGAATTGGCTTGAGTCGTGTTGAGCACTATCATAAGAAACTATTTCAGCAATGTGAAATATTTTCCCAAGATTAAACAAGTCCATCTCTAATTTATTTAGAGGATACATGAATCAGCAAAATATTAATATATATCCAGCAAGTTTGGAATGAGGAAATAAACATAGATTATAAAAGAAATTGAAACACACAAAAGACTACACGTAATTGAAAAAAGAGAAGGTTTGTAGTGATGATTACTAATCATTAGCAATCATGAGAGAGCAAAGTATTTGTTGGTTTGTTCGGATGGTAGAGGAGGAAAAGAAGATAAAAGAATTTTTCTCTGCTAATGATTAGCTTTTCTTTTTGTTTGATGATTGAAGAATGATGGCCTAATCATGGCTATATATAGGCCTAAGGAAAACTTCTACAAAAGACAAATATTTTACTTACTTGTCAAATTTCGTTCATGCAAAGTGACAAGTGTTAAGTCTCCTCTATCACTTGTTTATGACTTTGCCATTTGGCCATATATTTTCATGCAAAAGGCCACATGATGAATATTCATGATCACTTGTAAATTTAAAAGAATACATGATTATTTAGAATTTTTAAAATACTCCCACATTCATTCGTTTTCAAATTTAAACGGGCATATTAGAGATTAGAAGTAGATTTTGAAGTTAATTGATGAGCTTTATTCTCTCGCAAAAAGAAAAAGATCTTTACAATAAGACGTGTTACTCCCGAAAATTAAGAAATTTAAATTTTATGCACGGATGATGCCAAAAATATTTATATAATCAAGTTGTAATATAGTAAGTGCAAGTAAATTGTTATAATTAGTATTAGTTGCTAACTTGAAAAATGGTATCTAACCTACTGTAATATGGTAGACTATATGTAAATAATTAAAATGCAATTTGCTTATTCATTTTTTTCATTAGTCTTTCTTACTCTTGTTTATTCACAAGTAGAATACCATCTAACAGCCCGTTTGGCCATTTAAGAAGTACTTATTATAATATTTGGTAAAAAAAATTATATTTGGTCAATCTTTCTAAAAAGTATTTTTAGTGTCAAATTACTAAAAAAGGATAATATCAAGATCTTATAATTTTTAAAAATAGAAAAATAAACTTAAATATTTATCGTAACAGACTTTTGTTATTTTTTTATTTTATTTGATTAAAATATAAAGCATAAAGTAAACATACATATTAAAGATTTAAATCAATTTTACACATAATATAATTATACCAAAGCATATGATATTATCTAATATAATTACTTATTGTTATATGATGATTTGAATAATTAAAATAACATCATTCAGTATAAATTAGAAGCCTATCCACGAATTACTATATATTGATAATCCATCATAAAATAATAAGTAAAGTCACTCACACATGAAAATATTTTTCAACTACTTCATCTCTAATTCTATCACACAATGCCTCACATTCCTAAAGGAATATCAGAAGGCTCATCTCCTTCATCAATCTTTGCAGTAATGTCTTCATTTGCATAATAGTTGAAGTCTTTATTGGAAGAGGAATGTCGTATGATGAAATTATGTATAGCCATGGTAGTTGTGACTAGATGATTCTGAGTGTCAAACTTGAAAGATAATATTTGTGAGCACGTGATTTTTGCCATGCTTAAATTACTCCTATAAAATTCCTTAGAATTAAGATTTTTCTTTTATTATTTGAATTTTAGGAATTAATTACATGATTTTGTGTACTGTTTGCATTTTTGTGTGCATTTTAATTGATATAATTTTAAAAATACAAAATAGTGTGCATTTTAATATTACAAAAAATAAAGAAAATGACAAAAATGGTTCTTTGCATTTCTACTTTCAATTTCTAAAATTTGTCTTAAGTTTTAGTTTGAATTAGAAATTAGTTAATTTTAAAAATTAATTAGTATAATTTTAGAGACAATTTGGGTCTTTCAATTTTGATCTTACAAAAAATAAAAAAAAATACAAAAAAAAAAGAAAAGAAGAGAAAACAAACAAAAGAAATTAAAATAAAGAGGGTCAAATAGGCTGGCCCATTTTTGGATTATTTTCATGCAAAATTCCAGCCTAAACCCCCCCAAAATCGGACCAACAGGCTCAGACCCAAATCAGGTCAATCTGGTCCAGCCCCAGTGCCTGAAACGACGCCGTTTGGCGTCAATAAATCCGGGCCGTCTATCGTCTTCAATCCAACGGCCCCTAATAGATTTTGATTTTACATAAAAATGTCCGAAATAACTGAAACCCTAAAAAATATTTCCTGTCTTCCTCGTACTCGTCGTTCCCAGCCGGCTCCGCCCTACGCTGCCGCCGAAAATCGCCTCACGGCGGCGGCCAGCGTCCGATGACGCCCAAATTTACACCATAGCCTCTTCCTCGTCTCCCCATTCCAAATCCAACCTTGGTTTCTTTCAAATCCCACCCCATCTCCAAATAACCCAAATCCTAGCGTCGCCGCCACGGTGCATGGCAGCGCCGCCTCCCAAACCCTACCAAACTCACACCCTACACTCCCCTCACCCTCATTTACCTAAACCACCAAACCTTTTCTCCCAAATCCAACCAAAATTTATAAGATTTTAGATCTAGGGTTATAGATAATTTTTTTTATCACTGTCCTCGGAATTTCATGAACTCGAGAGATTTTTAATTGATGTTATATGTTCTATTTTAACAAATAAAACGTATAACATTAATTGAAAATCAATTCTGACGAACCAATCAAAACGAAGACCAAATTAGTAAGTTTCTCAATTTCTTTCTTTCTTTTTTATGTGTGTCTGTTCATCTGTGTTATTCCAATGCAATTGTTTGGCTTTTGCTTCCAATTTGACTTGAATTTTAAATCTAGGTCGTTTAGTTTTTCGGATTAGTTTTCATTCGATTATGTATCTGTTCAGTAATTGATTCATATTAGCTTAATTTTGATTTTCGTTTTGTTTTTTATTGTTAAGTATTAGTTTAATTCTGATTGGTTCAAATTGTTTGTGTAGTTAGATTGTACTTTTAGTTTACTATAATTTTGATATGTTTGCTTTCCTGTTAATAATAATAATTTGTCTGTTTGTTAATCTAGTTGTGATTTGAAGTCTTTAAATTTAGCCTTAAGCATGTCTAGGTTCTAGTTTGAATTTCATTAATTGTTTTTCTTAGTTTTCTGATTTCTTTTAGTCTAAATGAGATTGATTTAGTAATTGTTTCCTTTTAGCTTAAGTTTGATTCTGTTAGTTGTTGATGGGTCTTATGAGTTTCTTTGAAGTTAGCAAAATTGTTCTATCATTTCAGCATTACTTCTATATGATTAGTTGATCCCTAGGTAGTCTTGTTAATCATTGTTTGATTTTCTATCATTCTGTGTTAATAATTCTTTTATTCCAGTTTAATTTTGATTAATTTTAGGTGATTGGTTATAGCTGATAGATTTTAACTAGGGTCAGTAATTTCAGGGTTAGTCAGGGTAATTTGGGCACCCAAAATGGGTTAGTTTGTTAAGATTCAGTAATTTCAGAATAAAAGTGAGGTTAGTATAGGTATTCCATATGGAGAAAACAAAGCAAGAACATCCTAGATCCTTCTAGAAGGGGTCTTAGTGTAAGTTTCAGCATTTTGAAAGCAGTAACCTGAGAAACAAGTCAAAACTTTAGGACTAGTGAGTAATTTCTGAAAATAAAAAGGGGGGAAAATGAGTGAAGAATTCTAGAACCTTCTGCCCCTTTCTCTGCCTATAAAAGGCAGGCCTAATGCCTTCATTAACAAGTTTACATATCTTTGAATTTTCCCAAAACCTTCTAGCTCTTAATTTTTCCCCAAAACCATCCCTGCAGATATGATCTCCAATTTGAATTTCAAAATGCAAAGAAGTTCAAATCAGAAGTCCTATTGTTCTAGAAACCTTCTTTAGATCTTAATTTTTTGCAAAAAATCCAAAAACAAACGAAAATACAGTAGAAAAATCCAAAAAAAAAAAATTGTCATATTGCAATTCCTAGGATAGTTTTGAGCTTTAGTTGCTGATTTTCATCTTCTAGCTTGAGTTCCAATAGCTGAAGTTCAGATGTTTTTTTTTTTTGGGTTCAATTCAAGTCGTTGAGTTCATTAAAGTCTGTTTTGGGTGGTCTACTGTCTAAAGTCAGTACTGGGCTGTTTAATAGTGTTTCCTGGGTTTACAATTAAGTCTAATTAAATCCTTGTTGTTGTGATTCACTGGTTGAGCTTATTGATTACTAGAACTGTTGCTCACCTTCTTCTTCTTCTCTTTGTCTCATCATAATTCCAGGTATTTCTCTCTAACTCAAGTGATCTGGAAATGCGAATCCATGTGTATGAACAATTCTGGAGTTAAATGATGAAGAATGTTAGATTTTCATTTTGAAATACATATGTTATTGGCTTTTGATAATAGTTGTGATATTCATTCAATTGATATTGGCCTGTAATTAAACTGGACTGCAGTAAACTGTTGAATTTCGGATTTGTATCGATTCATCTAAAATTAGGAGCCTTAGTGTAGTGTAGTTTAGTTTTGAATGCTAGTTTATTTGAACTTGCAAATCAGTATATGTATGTTTTGAGTTTGTTTTTTAAGGAATTAAGTATATATATGTTTTAATGTTGACATCACTGAATTATGTTTTAAAAGGTGGAAGCTCTGCGTCTGAGTCCCAGGCTTCGACGTAGGTGCTATTGGCTTCATATAGCCTCTTTGAAATTTATGAGTTTAAGTGAGATGTTCAATACCTCAACATAGGTGTTAATTATGTCATGCTTAATTCCATGAGTTCTAATATTGGGTAAAACCAAGAACCAGTAGATGATTGAAGGATTAAGGCTCAACAGCCTCTTTGTAATTAATTTAAGCTTCAGATGAACCAATGCACCACCTCAGATCAAGTTCTGGATTACACCTTGTTTGGGCTTTGGCAAGGACCCAAGGCTGGGCGGCTGTTGGATCAGCAGAGTTCAGGCCCAATTTTTGTTACACCAGGTTCATGTGTGGGCAGTATTTTATGCATTAAATCTGTATAGGGCCAAGTTTGAAGGCCCAAAAAATGTTAATAGTCAAAAAATCCGTTAAAATTATATTAGGAATACTGGGATTAATTTACAATATAAATTTAGGTTTTCGAGTTAGATAGCGGGTTCAAATTAAGAGGGTCCTCCCTTTTGTTTGAATTCGGACTTGAACTCGAGGCCCGAATTTATAAATGCAAATTAATTAGGCCCTTTTAGAGACAAAAGAAATAGAAAATTTTAGTTTGATTTAGGTTGGACTTTAAATAGTAAAAATGAGATGAGCATCACCAAACAAAAATACATAACTTGCGGGGCGCTCTTCAAATGTTCCTATTAGAATACTTAAAATTCGGGGCGTGCCGTTTAGTGAATTTCACGGCCCTCCGCAAAGCTAATAACTTGTTAGTTGCTTTAGGCGCGCTTTTAATAACTTTACCTTCTTAAATATGGGTGTGCATTTCATGCAACCCAAATCTAAATCCCAAAACGTTGAATAAGAATGTGTCAAGGATCCGGGTGCATTTCATGTGACGTGATCCAAAAATACGTTCTTAAACGACGTTCACTTTCCTAAAAATTAACTAAAAGTGGTAAATAGTCCTAAAATTGCACTGTAGGTTGGAACATGTATAAAAATTAGATTTTAGCCATTTATAATAATTTAAGCGACTGTGCTAGAACCACGGGATCCGGGGGTGCCTAACTCCTTCCCTCGGGTCAACAGAATTCCTTAGTCTGAATTTCTAGTTCGCAGACTCCAATTGGGAAGTCGAAAATTTTCCTCGATTTGGGATTCAAGTTAAACCGGTGACTTGGGACACCAAAAGCCAATCCTATCCCAAGTGGCGACTCTAAAAATAAATAAATAATCTCATTTCGAATAATGTCACTTTAAATGGAAAAACTCCCTTATACATTTATCCTTCGGGGTAGGTGTGTAAAAAAGGAGGTGTGACAGCTCTGGCGACTCTGCTGGGGATACGAACCCAAAACTCCGATTCAGTGTTCAAGAATTTGAGCTTAGCACAATTATTATATTTGGCTTTATCTGATTTTCTACATGTTCAATTCTATATGTGCTAAATATTTTACCACTTTGATATTTGTTGAATTTGTATATATAAACTGTCGCGAATCTCTTCCTCTCTCTGAGTCTTCTACATCACGGAGAAGGGTGCACTTCGTGTAGATTCTCTTCTGTTTAGAGTCTTTCCCAATTTAGAATGAGGTTGGATAAGTTGCTAAGCCGATGGAGCTTCTGTATCCCCGGTACACTGCCTCCCCCTCGGCTCGAGTTATCCCCTCGGGTAAGCCAGGTCTAGACCAATAAACCTAGGGCTTAAACCTAGAAGAACAAAACCTCATGTCGGATCCCTAGTAGGACGTTTGTTTGCATAATGTGCATTTGGCTTAGGGGACTCAACACAGGGGTTGGGTCCGTCTAGGACAGGTGACCTGAAATGAATTGACCATCCTGATGCATCTTACGTGCTACTTGCGCATTTATTTGCACGGCTTTGCATGTTGACCTGCTTGTCTAAATGAGTGAAAATTGAGAAAATAAGCGGTGCTAGAACTAAGTGAGGGTGACCATTTATTTTGAAAAAACCCAATGCCCAAATAGTACCGAAATGCTGCCGGATTTTTGAAAAAAAAGGAAAAAAGAAAAATATTTGAAAAAAAAAACATAGAAAGAAAAATTGTTGTTCAAATAGTTTTTGGAAAATCTGCCCAAACTACGCCGGTTTGATTCTCACCGGATGTGAGATACATAGGCAACCCTCATCGGGTCCGACCTCCCTTTTGCAAAAATAGCTCAAAAAATGTCAAATTTTAATTTTCGTATTAAATAAATCGGGTGATGCCATTATTGTTTTAAAACAAGCCGAGTGTCCCCAAAGGGACCCCGGAAGGCTATTTTTTTGCAAGAACAACCACCCTGAATCATTTTAAACGGTTGGCAGGCACAACCTTAAAATCTCTCTCCCGGAAGTGCTAAAAGGCCGTATCTGCAAAACTGAGTCGTTGTGTGCTTAAATAAAATTTTTGAAAAATAGCCAATTTTTCCTTTTAGGTCCAAATAAATCATCAAAATATTCCTTAGATCTCTTTCTTTCATAAATAAAAAATATAAAAAAAATACAAATTTTGAAAAATTGAGTCCGAATTTTTATTTTATTTTTTGCTCAAAAATCCAAAACATTTTCGTAAAAGGCCCTCCTCCGAAAATTAAGAGACAACTTTCAAAATAAAAAAAATATATTTTTTTTCGTTTTAGAAAAGGAGAAATAATTGAAAATTCAAACAAAAATATTTCTTTTACTTCTAAAATTTCCAAAGTTCCAATAAAAAGAAAAGGAATTTTTAGAAATCTTTCTTTCAAAAAATAAGAAGAAAAATCAAAATAAAAAATATTTCCTTTAAAATATTTCTCTCAAAAATTCCAAAAAAAAGAAAAAGTTAGTTAGCTTATTTTATTTTGCAAGAACTACGCCTGGTCTGATTCATGCAGAGCTATTATACGTAGGCAATCTACATAAGATTTGACTGTAATCCTAAGAAAAAGAGAAAAAGAGAAATACGAGGGAAATAAATGCAAGGAAAAACAAGAGAGAAAAGAAACACAAAGGAAGAAAATAAGGCATTGAGCGAAAAACCATGGGCAAAGAAAGAAAACGAGAGAAAATAAAACAAAAAGAGAAAGAAAGGCGAAAGGAACAAGAGAAAAGCCGGGATGATGCATGCAACCGTAGCAAACATGTAGATATTCATTTAACTGTATAGGTGCATCACACTCCAATGTGCAGTTACCTATCTGTTATTTGTTTCACACTAACCGTTGTTACTTCAAATTCCAGCTGAGCTTTTTAGAAACAGTGGTTGGTTTGTGGTAAGCTGGCCTCACATCGCTATTTCACTAGATCCAAAGGAAGTATAGAGATGTCGTCTGAAATGACTCTGCCTGCAATCCCCATACCCGAAGACAGCCTCATCTCGGGGGTCCCGGCCTCCGAGTCCCTTACAGTTGAAGATAATCGGATATCGCGCCTGCGATTGATGGAAATGTGGGATGCTTGGAACAACGGAAAGGAACCTCCAAGCACTATCCCCGAATTCCTGGAGCTATTTCCTAGATCTGGAGGTGCTACTACTGTCCCCATCAGCCACCCAAACAC
The DNA here is from genome assembly GCA_026770625.1 of Nicotiana glauca. NCBI lineage: Eukaryota > Viridiplantae > Streptophyta > Magnoliopsida > Solanales > Solanaceae > Nicotiana > Nicotiana glauca. The sequence continues at coordinate 23,900 of MU759301.1, read as the reverse complement.
TCATTTGGGGCAGCCTACCATAACTGCTCACGTCCTAGGAACACCTTTTGAGGTTCGCCCCTAGGTGTTCCCATCTGGAGCTGCTCCCAACATCTTCACGGCTCTACCATGCTCCGCAACCACACAACCATCACTACCGAAGCATGCTTTCGACCCCTCGGTCTTCACATTCCAAAATCCCGTCTTTCAGGATGACCCTCCTCATTATCCTCAATACACCTACTCTCAGCCACCATACGAGCTTACACCGGGGCAGGACAAAACCCCCAAAGCCCTAGAGCAGGAAGAGATAGTAAAGAGAATGAGAAGCCTCGAGTAGAGCTTGAAAAATATGCAAGGCTTGAGCGGGCAAAAGAGCGTCTCCTATACAGACTTGTTTATGTTCCCGCATGTACACTTGTCGTCTATTTTTTCATTACTTAGCCTATGTCATTAGCTAGTTAGTTAGCTTAGTGGTTAGAGTGGTTAGTTAGGAATAGTGACAGTTGTCAATTAGGTGGCTTTGTTATTACATCCATGTATATAGTGGAGGAACTCCACTCAATTGCTCACTTGTATGAATTGAACAAAATGATTTTCTAGAATGTTCATTCTCCCTCTCTCTCTCTATCTTCTTCTCTGACCTTCTATGCATTTTCATGGTGTGAGAGCTAAGCTCTCCCACCATTGAAGCTCGACCAGTCCAGAGCTCAGTTGAAGGCAAATCACTGTTTCATTGGCGGATCTTTGATATGGTATCAGAGCGAGGCCACATGTTCTAATTCATTCCTTCAAAATTTCTTAGATCTAGATTCATTAGCTTCGATTTCGTTTTTTATCGCACGCATGCAAACCCTCATTTCGTCGATTTAAGTCATACCCTTTGGAATTCTATGTCAGAGTCCCAAATCTGTAGTTACAACCCTTTATTGTTTGATTACCTGAAATTCGTGCCTTATACGAGATGGTTACCGTCAGAGATGATGTGTAGTCTATACCGACCATGGTTTGAATATTCTAATCAGCCGACTATTGACACTAGTAGTCCTTTTTATATGCATCCTTCCGATAATTTGGCACCAAAATTTGATAAGTATGACGGGCACGGTGACCCCATTGCTCACCCGAAGAAGTATTGCAATCAGATACTGGGAGCCGGTGGCAAAGAAGAATTGTTGATGGCATATTTCGGGGAAAGCTTAATTGGCATTACTTCAGAGTGGTATATGGGTCAAGACGTCTCGCGTTGGCATATCTAGGATGATCTTGCCAGGGACTTTGTTCGACAATTTCAGTATAACACAAACATTGCGCCGAACAGGAACTCCTTGGCGAATCTAAAGAAAAAGCCCTCAGAAGGTTTCCGCGAGTATGCAATTAAGTGGCATGAACAGGAGTCAAGAGTGAAGCCTCCAATGGATGAGGTAGAGATGGTCACTGTTTTCCTTCAAGCCCAGGAAGCAGACTACTTTGAGAATATGATGTCATCCATGGGCAAGCCTTTCGCAGAGGCAATTAAAATCGGAGAAATGGTAGAAAATGGGATAAAAACGGGCAGAATCTTGAGCAAGTCGGCCATAAGAGCAACCTCCCAAGCCATCCAAGGCGAGTCTAGAGGAATGGCCAAAGGCAAAAAGAAAGAAGAAACAGTTATGGCAGCATCAGGAGAAAGAAGATACCGGGCTCCTATACCGGTGTTCTCTGAAAGAACCCCTCAACACTACTATCCTCACACTGATATGGCTTACGCACCCCCACCTTATGCAGTCATGAATGCTCAACTTTTCGGCCACCGCAACCACAAGCTAACCGAAATCCACCTCCATTCCAAAGAAACCATCCTCCTTACCAAAACCAATATAATCCCCGACCACCAAAAAATAACTTCCGTCTTCGGGAACCACCCAGACAACCAAATTTTACACCGATTGGTGAACCCTACTCCCGTCTGTTCCCGAAGCTCATCCAGATGAATCTGTTGCAACTTATCCCCCAAAACAGGCAGAACCTGAAATCTCCATCCTATCAACGGGGTGTCCGTTGTGCCTATCACTCAGGAGCTGAAGGGCATAGTACTGACAATTGCTGGACATTAAAGAAAGCCGTGGAAGATTTGATAGAACAAGGAAAAATAGTGTTGAGGGACGAACAAGCCCCGAATGTGACCAATAACATGTTGCCCGTTCACAACAACGGGCCGGTAATCGGTATGATTTGTAAAGATCGGGAATTTGATCCAGCTCTTAAAGCCATAATTGTTATTGCCGATGCGGAAAGGAAGCCCAAGGCAGCCCCAAAGCAGGAAAAAGGGGAGAAGAAGAGTAAAATTTTCAAAACTGAGCCTGAGAAGAAAACTGAGACAAAAGAAGAGTCGGTGCCTCCTAAACACGGGGTTCTTTATGTTCCACGAGGTTGCCAAGAGAAACCACTGGTTGTGAGCGCTCCAAGAAAGTTTGAAGTGAAGAAAGGGACACAAATGTATGTGCCGAAAGGGGCCTATGTGGTGCAGGGGATAATTAAACCGCCTCGGCTGAGTGAGCCAGTGGTTATTGGACGTGTACCACAGAAGCCAATGATCGACCCCTATGCAGTGCCATGGAACTATCAGCAAATGGTGGTTACATACAAGGGCAAGGAAATTTCGGGAGAACTTCCAGGAAAAGTCTCTGTTGAAAAATATTCAAATGTACTAGAGGTAAACAGTGCCACACGAAAGCGCTTTCCGTCCAAGAAGCCAGTGAGTGCTGAAGAAGCAAAGGCCTTCTTCCAAAAAATGAAGATGCATGATTATGAAATAGTGGATAAATTGAGGAAATATCCTGATCAAGTCTCACTGTTGTCATTGGTGACGAAATCCTCCGAACATCAGAAGATCCTAATGAAAACTCTGAATGAGGCATATGTGCCAATTGAAACTTCAGTTGAACAGCTCAAAAGGATGGCAGAAAGATTCTTCGCGGTCAATCAACTCTCTTTCAGTAAAAATGATTTGCCTCCAGAGGGAGCGGCCCACAACAAAGCCTTGCATCGGACTGTAAAATGTGAAAATTACTATGTCAAGTGAGTCATGGTCAATGGAGGCTCGGGTGTTGACATCTTCCCACTCTCCACTTTGCAAAGAATAGAAATCGGGACAGGAAGGATTCGTCCGGATAATGTTTGTGTGAGAGCTTTTGATGGCATTAAGAGGGATACCATCGGTGAAATTGATTTGATATTAACCATAGGCCCGGTGGATTTCGAGGTAACTTTCCAGGTGTTGGACATGGATACATCTTACAATTTTCTTTTAGGAAGGCCCTGGATCCATACTGCAGGAGTTATGCCCTCCACCCTCCACAAAATGGTGAAATTCGAGTATGAAGATCAGGAAATCGTGGTCCACGGAGAAGACGAGCAGTCCATTTATCGTGACCCATCTATCCCATGCTTGGAGGCGAGGGAAGGAAGTTAGCATATTGTTTATCAAGCCTTCGAAATTGTGGTGGCAGAGCATCACGAGGAGGGAAATCCGTATCCCCAGCCTTTCCTGTCTAATGCTTCAATCATGGTGGCCAAAGAAATGATTAGACACGGTTTCAAACCAGGAAACGGGTTGGGAAAAGCTTTACAAGGAATATCCGAGCCGGTAACTCTACCCATAGCAGAAAAGTTTTTGGGTTTAGGCTTTCACCCTACCCCAGATGATGAGAAATGGGCAGAGGAAAGAAAGAAGGAAGGATAGGTTCTGCCACAACCATTGCCACATCTCTATGATACTTTTGTCAAGCCCAAGTATGGTGAAGAAGAGGACGATGAGGTGTTCACAGCTGAGGAAATCGAAGATATATGTGGAGCTATGAGACAAATGCTTTATGATACCAACATGGTTCAGCCAGGGGAAGGGACTAGCACCGCTGAGGTGCTTTACATGGTACCAAATGCTAAACTCCAAAACTGGAAGGCTACGCCATTCCCGATCAGGCGGGAGTCCCCGGTAGACTAGCCCTGTCAACTTTTTTGCATCTCGAGTTATTTCAGGGTGTAACTCGGTTGTTTCTTTAGCTTCTTGTCATTTAAATTCCTGAATGTAAACCCTATTATCTTTCCAAATTCCAAGAAATGAAATCAATATTTCATCGTCCATTTTTCTCTTTATTCTTTCTGATTTTTGTTATCTTTTCCTTTTCATCTTTTCTTTTCAGTCTAATAATGCAACTTTAAGTAACATGACATGCTTGCGGACATAACGCCTAGATCCCAAAATGATGGCAAATTTCGAAATCATGAATCAAGATTCAAAATGCAAAGAAGGTAACCTTGAGGAAATAAAACAACGAATTGGCAAAATTGAAGGAAAATTGATTCGCGGGTTGGAAAGGTCCATACATTACAACAAAAGAGTGTACTCAGGGCACATCCGGGCAGTTGTAACAACAAAGAATGGCCCGCACCTATAACAAGAAAGTGCGTCCCAGGAATTTGAAGGGGGGCAACTCGTGTTAAGACGCATTCCCCCTCACCACCAGGAAGCAAAAGGAAAATTCGCTCCTAATTGGAAGGGTCCATACATCATCTAGAAAATATTGATGAGAGGAGCACTGTATCTGGGAGACATTGAAGGAAATGATCCTGAAATAGCAGTCAATGCAGATGTAGTAAAAAGGTACTATGTCTAGACATCCTGCGGCGATGGCTTTTGTGCAATTGAGATGACGAAGGCTTTCCTTACCGCTACCCCAAACACTATCAATCCTTCGTAAACCCTTTGAACCGGTTATGCTTTTTTGTTCACCCTCTTTGGAACCCGAAAGTACCAGCGAAAAAAGAAGAAGAAAGAAAAAGAAAAGAAAAGAAAAGAAAAAAAAAAAGAAAAACAAAACAAAAAATAACAAAACAAAACAAAAATGATCTCCCTGAACTACGTTTGACTTGATTCCGAAAGGATACGTAGGAAGCCTCTCCCTGAGGTTCAGTCACACCAAAACAAAAATCTCAATTCCCCCAACAATTGAAACTGGGGCAGATGATATGATGGTTCGGCTATGAATCCGCAAAAACGGTTCCAAAGTTGTAGTTCCGCCCAAATCCTTTTTACCCAAAGACCTTGTTCAAGTCCTTCTGATCAATTGGCAAAGGTAGGGAAGTGAAAAACATCATTGTTGGAATCTGATGCGATTCAAATTGAGAGAAATAAAATGAGAGAGTCTTATCGGTGAAAACTTTCGGATACCATAAGGCGACGGGGAGTAGAGAAATTGAAAATGAGAGGGTCTGCTTAGTGAAAACTCTTAAAAAGCATTATCGTGCGACGGTGAGAAGAGAAATGAGAGAGGTCGATTAACGAAAACCCGCAAAGGGCGTTGTCGGCCGGAAAAAAGACATCTCACCACTAAAAGAGTCCTGGCAAGTTTCCCTGGTTTTGAAATGCGGATCCATGGGTTCATGAGAAGCTGGAAAGTTTGTGTGGGTCGGGCGTCCTATCCAAGAAGCATTTCATGTTCGTTTGAAGCGAGCATGCACCCCAGATAAGTCCTTCTTTTCCCCCGAAAGGGACGCTTCCCTTTAAACTCATCTGCTTGCCTTTTGTATATCTCTTCCTTGAATCCCTTTTGGTTTAAATCTGATTCCGAAATTATTGCAAAGAAAAGGTGGCAAGACTGGTTCTATAGGGCCCCGCTTGGCAAAATCCAAAGAAAATACCCAGCCTCAGTGAGTGCGTCAGTCCAATCCCGATTGACCATGGTGCTTGATGCTTCAAAGTAAAGACATCTGAAAAGAAAGAAAGTCAAAGGCAAAGGTCCTAAGGGAAGAATAAAGTAAAAAGGTCATAGCCCACACGGGCGAGCCATCATGAAATCCTAAAAGTTGAGTCCTGTCGGTTTGAAAAGAGATTCACCCTCAAAGCCAACAAGCAGCAAAGTTCTCAACGAAAATGGGGCCGGAATCAAGCAATTGGGATGATCAAGGCCACAAAACCAACCACCGTTTTAGACTAACAAATTGTTCTTTGTTGAAAACAAGTGCAATCAAAGCAACCGTGCAAAAAACAGGTGCAACCCAAAAGGGAAAAGAAATGTGCAAGCGTTGAAACATCTTTGCAACATGGAATCGACAAAAAGGAAGTTCCTCTCCAAATTCTTTCATGCAATTTGCTAAATAAAAGGAAAAATAAAAATAAAAATAAAAAGAAGAAAAAGAAGAAAAGAAATGAAAATGAAAATCCCAAAAGAAAAACAAATCATGGTAGCATAGGACCCCATTCCTTAAAAATCTCAGCATAACCCGAGGATCCCCCTGGCATAACCCAAGGGGCTTTTTCTTTCCCAAATCCCAGCATAACCCGAGGATCCCCCTGGCATAACCGAAGGGGCTTTTTCTTTCCAAGTCCCTGCACAACCCGAGGATCTCTCTGGCATAACCCAAAGAGCTTTTTCTTTCCAAAATCCTGGCATAACCCGAGGATCCCCCTGGCATAACCCAAGGGGCCTTTTCTTTCTCAAATCCCGACATAACCCGAGGATCTCCCTGGCATAACCCAAGGAGCTTTTTCTTTCCAAAATTCCGGCATAACCCGAGGATCCCCCTAGCATAATCCAAGGGGCTTTTTCTTTCTCAAATCCCGGCATAACCCGAGGATCTCCCTGGCATAACCTAAGAAGCTTTTTCTTTCCAAATCCCGGCATAACCCGTGGATCCCGCTGGCATAACCCAAGGGCCTTTTTTCTTTCCATCCCGACATAACCCGTGGATCTCCCTGACATAACCCAAGGAGCTTTTCCTTTCCGTCCCGGCATAACCCGAGGACCCTTTTTTCTTTTTCCGGCATAACCCGATCATTTCCCAGCATAACCTGGATTCATCCACAAGGATACACAATTTTGATCGCTTAGATATGTGCCACAACTAACTCACAAAAATTTTCTAGTGAAAACTGGGGCAGAAAATTTCGTTCGTTTGTTTGTGTTTTGGTATCTTAAGCAGGTTGACATCAAGACATAGGGTGCGAGATGACCGATGGAATGCGTCTCGATCTAGAATAAAGAAAAGAACAAAATAAATGAACTCAAATGTGAAGCAAGCAAGGGTGCGGATTGCTCAAAATCTGATTGAAGTCACAAGCTCCGCCGATCCTATTTTGACCCAATACTGCATGAAGAAGTAAACACCTACAACTTACGAGCATCAAGATTCAGATCGAAGTCCACAACAAAATCAACTAAGACTCAATATCATGTTTCAAGAGAATTATAAATATTAATCTTGTAACTCATAGTTGATAGGCGTAGCTAGCTTAGCGTTGATTTTCCTTTTGGTATAATAAGGAGGTCAGCAAGCAGTAGCAGCAGCAACAGCAGTGAAATCACAGCTCCTGGTAGTCCCAGCTACCAAACCTTCCAGAACTATACCGACCTGATTCCTTTATAGCCAAGGATATGTAGGCAACGTTTGAAGCAAGGTTCAGTCAGATAGTTTTCAAAATGCTTCTCATGGAGTGCTGAGCAGGCAAAAATCCTTCATAGTGCTCATTTAACTTTGCCCGAAAACCCGTTGTGTCTTCGAGCAAAGAGGGGCAGTTGTGAGCATGTGATTTTTGTCACGCTTAAATTACTCCGATAAAATTCCTTAGAATTAAGATTTTTCTTTTATTATTTAAATTTTAGGAATTAATTGCATGATTTTGTGTATTGTTTGCATTTTTGTGTGTATTTTAATTGATATAATTTCAAAAATACAAATAGTGTGCATTTTAATATTACAAAAAATAAAGAAAATAACAAAAATGGTTCTTTACATTTCTACTTTCAATTTCTAGAATTTGTCTTAAGTTTTAGTTTAAATTAGGAATTAGTTAATTTTAGAAATTAATTAGTGTAATTTTAGAGTCAATTTGGGTCTTTCATTTTTGATATTACAAAAAATAAATAAATAAAATACAAAAAAAGAAGAGAAAACAAACAAAAGAAATTAAAATAAAGAGGGTCAAATAGGCTGGTCCATTTTAAGGTTATTTTCATGCAAAATTCCAGCCCAAAACCCCCCAAAATCGGACCAACAGGCTCAGGCCCAAATCAGGCCAATCCGGTCCAGCCCCAGTGCCTGAAACGACGCCGTTTGGCATCAATAAATCCGGGTTGTCTATCGTCTTCAATCCAACGGCCCCTAATAGATTTTGATTTTACATAAAAATGTCCGAAATAACTGAAACCCTAAAAAACATTTCCTGTCTTCCTCGTACTCGTCGTTTCCCGCCGGCTCCGCCCTACGCCGCCGCCGAAAATCGCCTCACGGCGGAGGCCGGCGGCCGATGATGCCCAAATTTACACCATAGCCTCTTCCTCGTCTCCCCATTCCAAATCCAGCCTTGGTTTCTTTCAAATCCCACCCCAATTCTCCAAATAACCCAAACCCTAGCGCCGCCGCAACGGTGCACGGCAGCGCCGCCTCCCAAACCCTACCAAACTCACACCCTACACTCCCCTCACCCTCCTTTACCTAAACCACCAAACCTTTTCCCCCAAATCCAACCAAAATTTGTAAGATTTTAGATCTAGGGTTTTAGATAATTTTTTTATCACTGTCCTCGGAATTCCATGAACTCGAGAGATTTTTAATTGATGTTATATGTTCTATTTTAACAAATAAAACGTATAACATTAATTAAAAATCAATTTCAAAGAACCAATCAAAATGAAGACCAAATCAGTGAGTTTCCCAATTTCTTTCTTTCTTTTTTATGTGTTTCTGTTTATCTGTGTTATTCCAATGCAATTGTTTGGCTTTTGCTTCCAATTTGACTTGAATTTTAAATCTAGGTCTTTTAGTTCTTCGGATTAGTTTTCATTCGATTATGTATCTATTCAGTAATTGGTTCATATTAGCTTAATTTTAATTTTCGTTTTGTTTTTGATTGTTAGGTATTAGTTTAATTCTGATTGGTTCAAATTGTTAGTGTAGTTAGATTTTTCTTTTAGTTTACTTTAGTTCTGATATGTTTGATTTCCTGTTAATAATAATAATTTGTCTGTTTGTTAATCTAGTTGTGATTTGAATTCTTTAAAGTTAGCCTTAAGCATGTCTAGGTTCTAGTTTGAATTTCGTTAATTGTTTTTCTTAGTTTTCTGATTTCTTTTAGTCTAAATGAGATCGATTTAGTAATTGTTTCCTTTTAGCTTAAGTTTGATTCTGTTAGTTGTAGATGGGTCTTATGAGTTTCTTTGAAGTTAGCAAAATTGTTCTATCATTTTAGCATTACTTCTATATGATTAGTAAATCCCTAGGTAGTCTTGTTAATCATTGTTTGATCTTCTATCATTATGTGTTAATAATTCTTTTATTCCAGTTTAATTTTGATTAATTTTAGGTGATTGGTTATAGCTGATAGATTTTAACTAGGATTAGTAATTTCAGGGTTAGTCAGGGGTAATTTGGGCACCTAAAATGGGTTAGGTTGTTAAGGTTCAGTAATTTCAGAATAAAAGTGAGGGTAGTATAGATATTTCATAGGTAGAAAACAAAGCTAGAACACCCTAGATCCTTCTAGAAGGGGTCTTAGTGTAAGTTTCAGCATTTTGAAAGCAGTAACTTGAGAAACAAGTCAAAACTTTAAGACTAGTGAGTAATTTATGAAAATAAAAAGGGGGGAGGGGGGGAGGAAATGAGTGAAGAATTCTAGAACCTTCTGCCCCTTTCTCTGCCTATAAAAGGCATACCTAATGCCTTCATTAACAAGTTTACACATCTCTGAAATTCCCCAAAACCTTCCAGCTCTTAATTTTCCCCCAAAACCATCCATGCAGATCTGATCTCCAATTTGAATTTCAAAATCCAAAGAAGTTCAAATCTGAAGTCCTATAGTTCTAGAAACCTTCTTTAGATCTTATTTTTTTTGCAAAAAATCCAAAAACAAACGAAAATACAATAGAAAAATCCAAAAAAAAATTGTCATGTTGCAATTCCTAGGATAGTTTTGAGCTTTAGTTGCTGATTTTCATCTTCTAGCTTGAGTTCCAATAGCTGAAGTTCAGAGGTTTTTTTTGGGGTTCAATTTCAAGTCGTTGAGTTCATTCAAGGCTGTTTTGGGTGGTCTATTGTTTGAAGTCAGTCCTGGGTTGTTTAACAGTGTTTCCTGGGTTTACATTTAAGTCCAATTGATTCCTTGCTGCTGTGATTCACTGGTTGAGCTTATTGATTACTAGAATTGCTGCTGACCTTCTTTTTCTTCTCTTTGTCTCATCATAATTCCAGGTATTTCTCTCTAACTCAAGTGGTCTGGAAATGCGAATCCATGTGTATGAATAATTCTGGAGTTAAATGATGAAGAATGTTAGATTTTCATATTGAAATACATATGTTATTGGCTTTTGACAATAGTTGTGATATTCATTCAATTGATATTGGCCTGTAATTAAACTGGACTGTAGTAAACTGTTGAATTTCGGATTTGTATTGATTCATCTAAAATCAGGAGCCTTAGTGTAGTGTAGTTTAGTTTTGAATGCTAGTTTATTTGAACTTGCAAATCAATATATGTATGTTTTGAGTTTGTTGTTTAAGGAATTCAGTATATATATGTTTTAATGTTGACATCAATGAATTATGTTTTAAAAGGTGGAAGCTCTGCGTCTGAGTCTCAGGCTTCGACGTAGGTGCTATTGGCTCCATATAGCCTCTTTGGAATTTATGAGTTTAAGTGAGATGTTCAATACCTCAACATAGGTGTTAATTATGTCATGCTTAATTCCTTGAGTTCTAATATTGGGTAAAACCAAGAACCAGTAGATGATTGAAGGACTAAAGCTCAACAGCCTCTTTGTAATTAATTTAAGCTTCAGATGAACCAATGCACCACCTCAGATCCAGTTCTGGATTACACCTTGTTTGGGCTTTGGCAAGGACCCAAGGCTGGGTGGCTGTTGGATCAGCAGAGTTCAGGCCCAATTTTTGTTACACCAGGTAACCTGTATAGGGCCAAGTTTGAAGGCCCAAAAATGCTAATAGTCAAAAAATCCGTTAAAATTATATTCGAAATACTGGGATTAATTTGCAATATAAATTTAGGTTTTCGAGTTAGGTAGCGGGTTCAAATTAAGAGGGTCCTCCCTTTTGTTTGAATTCGGACTTGAACTCGAGACCCGAATTTATAAATGCAAATTAATTAGGCCCTTTTAGAGACAAAAGAAATAGAAAATCTTAGTTTGCTTTAGGTTGGCCTTTAAATAATAAAAATGAGACGAGCCTCGTAAAAAAAAAATACATAACTTGCGGGACCCTCTTTAAATGTTCCTATTAGAATACTTAGAATTCGGGGCGTGTCGTTTAGTGAATTTCACGGCCCTCCGCAAAGCTAATAACTCGTTAGTCGCTTTAGGCGCGTTTTTTAATAATTTTACCTTCTTAAATACGGGTGTGCATTTCATGCAACCCAAATCCAAATCCCAAAATGTTGAATAAGAATGTGTCAAGGATCCGGGTGAATTTTATGTGACGTGATCCAAAAATACGTTCTTAAACGACATTCACTTTCCTAAAAATTAACTAAAAGCGGTAAATAGTCCTAAAATTACACTGTAGGTTGGAACATGTATAAAAATTAGATTTTAGCTATTTATAATAATTTAAGCGATCGTGCTAGAACCACGGGATCCGGGGGTGCCTAACACCTTCCGTCGGGTCAACAGAATTCCTTATTCAGAATTTCTGGTTCGCAGACTCCAATTGGGAAGTCGAAAATTTTCCTCGATTTGGGATTCAAGTTAAACCGGTGACTTTGGACACCAAAAGCCAATCCTATCCCAAGTGGCGACTCTAAAAATAAATAAATAATCCCATTTCGAATAATATCACTTTAAATGAAAAAACCCCCTTATACATTTATCCTTCGGGGTAGGTGTGTAAAAAAGGAGGTGTGACAGTATTGAGCAAAAAATAGAAATACTTTTAAATATATAAAAACCATAAAAGAAATAGTTAAGTATGATTAAATTCTAATTCAAAAAGGGTAACTAATTATTAACAACACATAGTGTATAATTTATTTATTTTTAAAAAATTAATCATTACCTAACCTTACTAACTTTGTCCCAAAATGTAAGTGACCTATTGTGAGGCTGCCGCTTGACTTAATGTTGATGCATTTTCTTCTTCTTTTGATAATATAGATAGATTATGAAATGCAATTGTAAATTTATTGTCTATTTGTAGGTCATTTTCACAAATTAAATTTGATAATTGTTTTAAAGCTTGGGGAACTAATGGCATATAATAGAAAATATTATAAATGATTATTTGTAGGAAAAGAACTGATAATTTGCTTTAGTTTGATAAAAGAAGAAGATAATTTAGAAAATTATAAGACATTACATAAAGAAAAAATCAAAAGCAAGAAATGTCAATAAAAAATTTGAAAGTTTACAATCTGATAATTAGAAATAAAAATGAAAAGAAAAATATAAATTAATAACGGATAATTTGGAAATTATAAATTTATGGTAAATATAATTTTGGCTTGAATAAATTAATTTTCTGCTTCTTGGAAGAAGCTGGAATTTTTTGTTTCTTCCCAAAAGCAGAAAAACTGATTCTGTTATTGGCCAAAAGTACTTCTCTATATAGGACAAACACTTCTAATTTTTTAAAAATAAATTTTTTGAGTAAAAAAAAAATACTTTTGGCATCATAGAATTAGGGGTGCGCATTCGAATCGGTTTATCGATAAATCGAATCGATTATTTGTTATCGGTTCATCGATAAACGAAATCGAAAAAATCGAAACCTTATTGAAACGATAACGATAAAGATATGTACAAATCGATAATCGATAAGTAATTATCGATAAGAGTCAAAATCGAATCGATAAATCGAATCGAGTATTTGTTATCGGTTCATCGATAAACGAACTCGAAAAAATCGAAACCTTATTGAAACGATAACGATAAAGATATGTACAAATCGATAATCGATAAGTAATTATCGATAAGAGTCAAAATCGAATCGATAAATCGAATCGAGTATTTGTTATCGGTTCATCGATAAACGAACTCGAAAAAATCGAAACCTTATTGAAACGATAACGATAAAGATATGTACAAATCGATAATCGATAAGTAATTATCGATAAGAGTCAAAATCGAATCGATAAATCGAATCGAGTATTTGTTATCGGTTCATCGATAAACGAACTCGAAAAAATCGAAACCTTATTGAAACGATAACGATAAAGATATGTACAAATCGATAATCGATAAGTAATTATCGATAAGAGTCAAAATCGAATCGATAAATCGAATGCACACCCCTAAGTATTTCATCTACCATATTTAAGGAATGATCATATTTAAAGTTGAAGGGAATGAAGTTTAAATTAATGAAAAATAGAATTAGCAGTGATGATGTATTTTTATTTTTTTTAATACCGTTGGAGTGTTGGTGACATATATTTGATCCCTTACTTTAGTTTCGTTGCATATGTCTATTGACACAATTTTTATGTTATAAACGGTGTTCGTCTTATTTTAGCTTCTTTTTGTCCATATTAGTTAGGCGTGTTTATAGCGATATACTTTCCGTGGAATCCCGCAAATTTTCTTATTGGTGTAATCAATAACCGAATCGATAAGCCCCAAAAATTAATAAATCGAAATCGAAAAAATCGAAACCTTATTGAAACGATACGATAAGTATATGTACAAATCGATAATCGATAAGTAATTATCGATAAGAGTCCAAATCGAATCGATAAATCGAATGCACCTACCTAGAATATTGGCCAAACATGCTCTAAGACAGTACGGTATTAAGGATGATGCACAATGTTGGTATCTAATAAAGCCGCATATTTAGAGAAACCTAGCAAAAAATTAGAAATTAATGAAGTCAATATTTGCGACAAGAATATCTATGTTATATTTGGAGAGTTAAAAAGAAGGAAAAACATATTCATCGTTTCTCACGGCCATAGTCTCATAAGACAATATTTTATTTAATTCCACTGTTGATATATCTGAATTTTTTATTCATATTCATCATTTCTCATACTTGATAATTATCTAACATAAAAAGTTGTAACGCTTTGGTGCGTTAAATGACATTTTCGTGATGTTTAATGTTTTTTTGGATCTTATAATAAGATCATATACTAATAAAACAAAATATGAAATGATCTGAAACAACTTATAGTATGTTTTACTTATTAGATCTGACAGATATTTTCAACAAAAAATATTTATAATTCCTCAGATCTCAATAAGTTCCAGTTTCCAACACATCATTTTAGACGAAGAAAAACAAGTATAAAACCGAAATATGAATTATTAATTTATCCCAATTTATGTACCCAAAAGTAAGAAAGGAAAAGAAAAATGTTAAACCTACCCTGAAAACGCGGCCTCACGAGTAATTACTAAAAGCGTAAAATGCACACGCCAGCTATGTAAACAGAAACATAATTTTTCTTTTAATCTGTTCTTGTTTCTTGGAAAATCATACTAGTATTCTCAACAAGAAAATCAAATCACATGTACCTTAATGTCTCCGTAATGTTGGAATTATCTATCCAGGTTTGTTTTCTCCTCCAATTGCTACCCGTTTTTGTTCCCCCCAAAATTTAACCCCCAAACATGATTCGTAGATATGAATATTCTTAGTCTATGAATATAAAGGTTGTAATTTTATTTAAAATTGAATGTGGGTTTTTAATTTCTCGGTTTTTTGTGCCCCATTTAGCTGGGAATTCATCCGAACATGTTTGTTCTTGTTTTGGCGTTTGATATGAATGGTACAGAATGCTGTGTTAACCTTTAATGAGATATTGTTTTTTGTCTGCACTTTAATATTTTATCTCTACCCTCACCACAGCATTGCTATACTTTTTTTTTCCTTTTCAAATGAAATCAGGTAAAAATAATCCCGAACCAAACAGGTCATTGTTGTATGATTCTAATGTATGCTGATGCAGTTTTCAGATCGTTTGTTTTTATAATATTTGAAAGGAGTCTAAAATTTCTCTTTTTTCTTCATAGGGTCAGCCAGTGTGGAAATCATCCCACAAAACCAATTGGTATTAGTAAAGTTATTTTCAGGTGAATTTTTGTAAGATGTCTTTTTTGTTGATAAATTGGGAAGAGTTTTTCCAATGTTATGATGTTTGTATTTATTAACAAGCAGTCACCTTTAATGCAGTTCAGGGTTTAGGAGAATCTGTACTACTGGTCCATGCAGTTGGAAAGTTGCTGGCAGTAGTCTAATGTTCTATTGGAGTGTAGTGTTGGGGTTGTTCTAGGTTAGCAATGGAAAGTAAAGTAGTAGATGAAAATGAGGAAGGCCCGGTTGTTCCCATGCGAGTTGATAGATTCGGTTTTGTGAAGCAGGAACATAGCCCTACTGAAGGTTTGGCAAGGAGCCGGTCGGCCTTTGAATATCAGAGGTAAGGAACTACTTTTTTATTCATTAGTCGCTGTTGTTAAACTGGACATGTAATTTTTTTTATCCTATTTGTACTTCTAGTGATGACTCTCCTTTTCACCCCTCCACTATCACCCAATTTTCCATCCTGTAGACGGAACAGTAATCATATTTTTGTAATGTCACAAAATTTAAATGGTGCATCTTCAGATCAACAGAACTCCATATTAAGGAGAAACAATCCAATGCGTTGTGTTGATGTGACAAACAACTTTGTTTCTGCAGTATTTCACTGGTGGCCACATCTTAGATGCACAGTGAAATAATATTCGTGTACGAGAAGTAAATCGTTGCGCTTCACATATTATGCAACATACTTGTATCATAAATTATAGCATTTAATGGACCTGAATATAGTAGAATGGATATATAGATACACCTCAACCCAATTAGTTTGGAATTACGGTATAGTTGATTGATTGATGCTCTTTTTACATTTATAAAATATTTTGCAGAGATGAAAGAAGGATTAGGAAATGGAGAAAAATGATAGGTGTTGGAGGAAGTGACTGGAAACAGTATGTACGGAGGAAACCACATGTTGTTAAAAGGCGAATACGGAAAGGAATACCTGATTGTCTAAGGGGGCTCGTCTGGCAGCTAATTTCTGGAAGTCGGGACCTCTTGCTGCTGAATCCTGGAGTTTATGAGGTAGATTTTTGTAGTTCCGGACTAGTTTTTTTTTTTTTGAAAGACTTGTAGTTCCAGCTAGTTCTGCTGCTTTTCAACTGATTGCTCCATTTTTGGCTTGTTCAATTTTGCTTTTCCTGTGTAATGGCAATCTCTGAACTGATTGAAGTTTTATCTGTTGCAGCAACTTGTCATATATGAGACATCAGCTTCTGAATTGGATATTATTCGAGATATTTCTCGCACCTTTCCTTCACATGTTTTCTTTCAGCAGAGACATGGACCTGGTCAAAGGTCTCTTTACAACGTTCTGAAAGCATATTCTGTCTTTGACCGAGATGTTGGATACGTACAGGTATATATCCTTAATTTATTGATTGACAGGTGATCTACTGTCTGGTTCCGATTTTGGATGATACTGATGATTTTGATTGCAGGGTATGGGATTTGTAGCAGGTCTACTTCTTCTTTACATGAGTGAAGAAGATGCATTTTGGTTATTGGTTGCATTGTTGAAGGGAGCCGTTCACACACCTATGGAAGGAATGTACTTGGTAAGGCTCAACCTTGAAACTGCTTGATGCTCACCGATATTTGTGGATGGTCAATACATTTGAACTCAAAAGAATTTGGATGTGAAATATCTGATCAGTTCCTAAGGATGAAGAGTTTGACTGTTATTTCAGTCTCCGTTATTGACCATAGTATCCATGTTAAGCACCAAATTTGTGATTTTTGTATCCTTAATAAGCTGGATAAAAATTCAGAAACCACTTCCATAACATGGGGTTCATATAATAGCTTAAACATGAAAAAGGGTTTAAAATTCATTTAGTTTACGTTTATCCTATCAGTAACTAGGACCCGGCTCTTTTCTTCAGCTTTTTCTCTGCATGCACCACCACATGATGCTTATGTGACACTGAGAGATGTTAGGGAAAAAAAGACTAAATCTTATAGAGCCTATGTCTAGTATCAAGCTTTTCTCTCCTTTTCAACTATGTGATGATGTTCGATGGGAACAGAGTTTTTAGATATTCATTTTGTCTTCTGTATCATATCAGTTGTAGTGAAATGGTTGAAAAGTTAGCTTGACAGAGAAGAAGGCACATCAAAGTTTAAAATTTGTATGATTAAATGGATTTGAATTTATCGAGCTGTGAAAGTAGGGTAGAGATAGAATTGTTTCAAAATTTTGGAATGTTTCGAAATAGAAAGAGTGTAATGTAAAACGAAACAGAGGGAGTATTAGAAGAAAAGGAGAAAATGATTTTTAAGAAAAGAAGATAAGTAAATGAGTTTCATGATAAACCAAAATCAAGAATATTAAGAAGTAAACCACCTTGTTTGTGTCTATCCAACTATACTACTACGGCATAATGCTCTGGAGACTTTTAGCCGCTTCCACATATTAGGAAGTCTTTGTTTCATTACAATGATTAGATAACATCTATCATATGTCCTACTTTGTAGTAAAATAATTAATATTATACATGCGCAACTAGGTAGGATTGCCGCTTGTACAGCAATACCTCTTTCAGTTTGATCGTTTGGTGAAAGAGCACCTGCCGAAGTTGGGTGAGCATTTTGCTCAGGAGATGATAAATCCCAGCATGTATGCAAGTCAGTGGTTCATAACTGTTTTCTCGTACTCTTTCCCATTTCACTTGGCTCTCAGAATTTGGGATGTCTTCCTTTTTGAGGTCAGTAATCTTTCATCTTTATCCACTCTGATGCCTGAATTTATTGTTGAGCTTACTAAATTCACTGTCCCAGGGTATTAAAGTCGTCTTCAAAGTTGGCTTGGCTCTATTGAAATATTGCCACGATGACCTGGTGAGTCTTAAATACAGAAAAGTTAATAAATGCTTCTTCTTCTTGCTCCTACAGGCTTTATACTCTCTCATTCGCAGGTAAAGTTGCCATTTGAGAAACTCATACATGCTTTGCGCAACTTCCCTGAGGATGCCATGAATCCAGATATACTGTTACCAATGGCTTTTTCAATCAAGGCTAGTCTCTCTCTCTCTCTCTCTCTCGCCCCCCACTCCCCTTCACCATTCTCTAACTAGTCAACACTCTTCTAGCCAAACAATGATCTAATGTTAGTCAAATGCTTGTAGGAACCAATGCCGTGGTTTTCTAATTGTCAATGTATTAATGCTCGAACAGTTACCACAATTTCCCTAATAAGGTGACCTTTTAAAAGATGCATTTACTAACATATGAGGATGTAAAGTGAGTAGGTTCAATCCATATATCCGACATACTAGGACATGAATGTCTAGTCAAATGTGGACACAGACTCGGAGAAAAAGTGGTGGGTGGTAAACCTAGATTTTCATGCTTTTTTTATTTGATCAACTATAATTTTTTAATATTTGCGTCATGCGGACGTGGAAGTGAAGCTGGATTTACAAGTCATCCCCAAGAAGGGGAGTTTCAAGTACCTTGGATCTATTATCCAAGGTAATGGTGAGATTGACGAAGATGTCACACATCGTATTAGAGCGTGATGGATGAAATGGAGGCTCGCTTCCAGGGTTTTGTGTGATAAGAAGGTGTCACCTAGACTTAAGGGTAAGTTTTACAGAGTGGTGGTTAGACCTGCTATGCTATATAGGGCAGAGTGTTGACCTTTAAAGAATACCCATGTCTAGAAGATGAAAGTAATAGAAATGAGGATGCTAAGATGGATGTGTGGGCATACAAGGTTATATATATTTCCTTCTATTTGAAAAATATTTAAGTCTATGGACAAAAGGATTCATTAGTAAAAGTAAATTTGACTGTTTTTCCTTAAACCAGTTGTCTATGTAATTATTATTGTTCCTTTCTCTGGTGTTGTGTCTTGCTGTCTATATCGTGATTTCAGTTCTTCTGTGGTCCTTAAGCAGCCGCTTATATGTTTCTCTACATATGATGGATGCCTCATGGCTTAGTTTACCTTTGAAAATTTTAAGTCAAGCTTCAGTCTGAAGTGAAACCGTTGAACTCAAACGTGGCACTCTACCTTGTATTGAAATTTTGGAGTTCTCATTGTTATACATGATAACAGCCATCAAAAGAAATAAAAAAAAAATATAGTGATGCTTAATGTAGGTAATTTTGCATCAGTTGTGCTTGTGTTTTCTGTCGCATGTCTTCGTGTACATCTTCCTCAGCCATTGTGAGAGCCTTTTCTTTTTGTAAGAGCCATTGTGGGAGCCTTTTCTTCTTGTACAAACCCAGTGTAATCCCACAAAGTGGAATAGGCTTGTAAACCTGGCGAGTATAAACTTTTGGCTCAATTTGGGATCTATAAACTAAAGTAGTTTGAGTAGATACAAGTAGAATCTAGTCAGTACAGGCTTGTACGGCTGCTGAGTTTGTCAAGAAAGTTAACGGTATGCAGCAACTCGAAACGAGTTATAGTCCAAACCTCAGCTTTTAGAGCAAAACTTGTCCAGTCGCATTATTGCCTTTACCAGTTCAAAGAAAAGGCTGCTGAATTTGGATCTAGAAGGGAGCCATAAACTAAGTGGACAAAGTTCAGAAGCAAAACCCTACTATATTGATGAATGTTAAACCAAGTTGAATGCATGCAAATTGCAAGCCTGTTGGTTAGCACTATAAAGTTGTGTGGCAAAGATTTGCCGCCAAGCGTATGCAAGGATTAAAGGGAAGGAATTGTTTTTAGCTTAAGAGTAGTCATATGATACTTGATGATATTTATTTACATGTTTGATTTCTCAGAAAGAGTCTTATTCTGGATATGGACACAAGGTTGAAACAATCTAAAGAGAGGAAGCATCTGGGCTGAATACTCATTTGATTGCTGTCCTCCTGTCTCTCTGTGTCATCTTGTTAAGCTATTGCTCATTTTATTTGTCTTTTTTCACTTAATAGGTTTCCAAGTGTTTGGAGGAACTGAAGCAAGAATATGAACAGCAACGTGCGAAACCTCCTGACTCCCAACTCAAACAGTAAGATCTACCAAATGCAAGAGATGTCTGAATAGCAATTAAGCCAGCTTTCTGTGCATTAAATTTGTATTCTTTTAGTTCTCTGTTTCCAAAGCTGTCTCAGCTGCTGTACATAAACACATTGACCAGATTACCAGACCTGTGCAGTTTTTAGTGCAAAATAGAAAACTTCTGATGGTTGTTTGGTCTATTTGGAGAAGGCGTCTGGCTTCACCATGAGTGTCAATGGTATAAATTTTACTAGGCTTCTTACTTTTACAAATGTTCTCTCTCTCTCTCTCTCTGTAATTGTGGTGTTCGGATAAATTTGCGCGCATCTCAACTGTTGTTCCATAGAATGCTTGTTAATACTGTGCCCACCAAAGCTTTGTCATGTCCATCTTCATTAGACAGCTGATTAATGGTGTGACTGCTGTCCTGTACTGAATGTTGAGGAAAGATGCTAGCAAAGCCAATTGGATAAATTCAGTGACTTAGCAGCCTTATCTTGTGATGTGAGATTTGGTTCCTGTCTCAGTCTATAAGCTGAGTCAGCCTCGTTACATGTAGCTAACCACACGAGTTGGTGGCATTTTAATGCTGTTCTTAGCTGGATTTGCCATAAGAAAACATGCATTTAGCAGTGACAATCTTTGCTTCTTAATTTTTTGTTTTATTTATTTGCATAAGCATCTCTTATCTGACTTGATTTATAGCTTCTTTGATTAGTTGGATTTTTTTTTTTCACTAGAAACCATTTCAATTGGTCCTCAACTAGGGGGTCGTTTGGTCATGGGATAAGAAATACCCCCAGTATGATATTAGATATTATTTTATATTGCATTTGGTTCGCATATAATTGTGTATTGCAATTTTGATAATAGTTTATACAAGAGCCAATATGCGATAAACCAATAACCTGTGCGATGAGTAGCTTGATAGGATATGTTGGGTTTTTTAAAAGATGGGGCAGCAAAAATATTAAAAGTATTGATTGAAAATGTCTTTCAATAATTTTATTAAGCATAACAAGGCTTTAAATAGCCAATTAGGAACATAATCTGCAGAAAAATCTGCATAGGAGGAATTTAAAAATCCCAAAATATCTCAACTATCTTAAAAAGGCTAACTTAAATTTGAATTCAAAAAAGTAGATTTATCCTAAAACTAAGTAACTTACTATGCTAAAAAAGTTACTGAAAGCAAGAAAATTTCAAACAGGATAAAACACGTAAAAGGCCAAAGTAACTTTGATTTCATCGTTCTAGCTTCTGTTTACTTTGAAAATGTACTCAAAAAATTGTAAAGTTTTATATTACGCACCGTTCCTTTCAATTTTAAGGAACGGACCAAACATTCGCCAGAAAACACATGCATTATATAATTCAGTGATTATTAATCATTGTATTACATAACTTTCTTCGCGAGTCAAAACAACCACTGACGTTTGAGTATTGCATCAAGAATCCGTATAACCGTATTTGCGAACTCGTGACCTCCTGATCACTTGACAACAACTTTACCAGTTACGCCAAGGCGGCTCTCCTTCAAATGCAAGGCAAGACCGTAAGCACGAACTAATTAGCATTAAAAAAAAAGTTGAAGAGACATACATAAAGTTGCAACAGATTATAGCAAAACCGAGGTTGAATGTCTTTAGGACTTTCCACTCTCGAGTCTTGAGTACAAAATGATGTTTTAAGGCTTTTTTTTTTTTTTTTTTTTTTTAAAAAAGGCTCTAGTAAGGGGTGGATAAAGGTGGTGGCTGTACCTGTGTTACAACTTGCAAGCAAATAACTGTCAAGCATTAATAATAATGCACGTTCTTGCTTGTAAGTTGTAACTAGAAAGCTTTGAGGAAAAGTCAATTGTTGCATTACTAGGGACCAGCTGCTTCACCCACAGTAGTACTAATAATTACCAGCTGAAGTAGGTCCCTAAACTCACAAAGAAGACCCAACCAGCGGCGAAGCCAGAAATGTGTTTAAGGATGTTCAAACTTGAAAGAAGTAGAAAAAAATTTCGATAAAGGGTGTTCAATATAGGTTTTATACATCTAAAATCAATATTTTACTTATATATACAGTGCAATGCGAAGGGTGGTCAGTTGACCACCCTTTGCTATAGGTGGCNTTTTAAGGTTTTTTTTTTTTTTTTTTTTTTTTAAAAAAGGCTCTAGTAAGGGGTGGATAAAGGTGGTGGCTGTACCTGTGTTACAACTTGCAAGCAAATAACTGTCAAGCATTAATAATAATGCACGTTCTTGCTTGTAAGTTGTAACTAGAAAGCTTTGAGGAAAAGTCAATTGTTGCATTACTAGGGACCAGCTGCTTCACCCACAGTAGTACTAATAATTACCAGCTGAAGTAGGTCCCTAAACTCACAAAGAAGACCCAACCAGCGGCGAAGCCAGAAATGTGTTTAAGGATGTTCAAACTTGAAAGAAGTAGAAAAAAATTTCGATAAAGGGTGTTCAATATAGGTTTTATACATCTAAAATCAATATTTTACTTATATATACAGTGCAATGCGAAGGGTGGTCAGTTGACCACCCTTTGCTATAGGTGGCTTCGCCCATGGCCCCAACAGCCTGTAAATCAGGTCCATACTCTTCTTTCAGGAGTTTGTTTTTTTTCGCGTGTATCTCAACTATTCCACTAGATATTTGTTATCTCCTACCAGAACAAGTATTGGGTATCTCTGCTCATCAAAACTCAGGCAAATGGAAAGGAATCACATACATTTTTTTGTCTCTACCGGAATTTGAACCATGGTATTCCTTTTAAAGATAATAAATTATAGTACTACTTAAATAATACTGAATACCAAAGAAAGAAGTTCTTCTGTACACAACCCCCGCCCCCTGATTGTTCTCAGTTTAGTTACAAGACCATCAAGTCCAAAATACAATTAACTCCCTATCTACTTTCATACAAGGAAAGAACCAAAAAGGAAAAGAACAAGAAGAAAACCAAAGGACAATAAAAGATAAAGAAAGAATAGAACCCAACAAGGGAGAAGAAAAAGAAGAGTAGTCAATCTCTGAGCAACAATATACCAACAGGAACAGTTCATCCTCCTACTCTCTTGATCCGGTAGACTTCAGTATGATGAAGCCTTTTTAAGTAGTACGCTTCTCATAAACGACCAGAAAGTTGTGTGTAAGACAGTTATACTTTATGATTCCTTCTACTTTCTGACCTTGAATCTGGGTTGTCACTCTTGTCAGTGTCGTAATTCTGAGATTCACTCTCTGCGTTGCCTGCTTGAGCTCTTCGTTGTCTTCTATCCTGCAGTCGCCAAAAATGAAAATGATACATAAGTTTCTCAGTTGTTGTGTGAAAAATTTACTATAATTTTGTTCTTTCAGTTATATGTTCAAGAGGTATGACCAACACATTGATCTAGTAAAGATGATTCCAGATTGATACATGCAGCAACATAGAGAATTCGGACATACACCAAGATGAATCGGAGACACTAAAGAAAAGAATACACATCCATAAGAGCATCCATGTGACTGCACCCTTTAACCTCTCTAATTTCCATTGCTTAGCAGTAAACTAGACCTCGAAAACTGGAAACTTAGAGGATGACATGATATTCCCCATCAGTTGACGAGGGATAGAAATCACTGAAACAAGGAGAGAAGTTTGTCCATCCTTGTTGTTACCCTCATTTCAGAAACCATTCAATAAGGGATGAGCAATTGACGGACAAAATAATTTTTGACGAAGATATTGACAGACAAACAGTTAGGCATATTTATGATCCGGTACCATCTCTATCCCATACAACAAATAATAGGTGTGTTCACATGGATGTTTATTCATCATCCCTTTCTTTATCTACACCTCAGGAAACAAGTTGATCTAAAGATTGTTATAACCCCCCCCCCCCCCCCCC